>JAOPGA020001102.1:0-164851 GCA_026419775.2 Acrasis kona | reverse complement strand
CACAAATTCAACTCACTGTTAAAGCGAGACCCAGTATTTTTCTGCATCTTTCGACGCATTTCTGTGTCCACACGCTGTATTTCACGGTTTTTTATCTCTACCTCAGTGAGTTTGCTCTGTTCTGTCCCCATTTTGGTAAGTCAGAAGAAAAAACAATTTTGTAACTAGGTTGGCTTCGTTTGATCCCTGGATAGACACCAACACTTCTATAAAACAGATCCTATACATTTTAAATCAGTATGTAGCTACTTGATCACTATTTTATTTACGATCAGAATCGGATATTGATATAAAAATTTTTAGAAATAGGAACGACGGTATAACCGGTATAACGTTATGAGAACTTCATTTCATTTGTATCTTACAAGGCAAATTTGTGAATCTGAGCAATCACTTTCTTGGTGGTTTAGAAATATTTTCAGTGTAGGTATCAGCATCAAGTTTTCTTAGTACATGTTAAACATACGTAATACAGCGTACGGAAACTTAAATTATACATCCCCAATGGCTCAGTCGGTTTTCTCGAAATAGAGCGTCAGACTGTTAATCTGCAGGTCCCTGGTTCGAGCCCAGGTTGGGGAGCTATTTTAATTAAAAAAGTTAGTTAAGTCAACAGTTAGGACCATTTCTTAGTTCTAGGTCTGTCTTTTATAAAAACGAACCTACAAAAGTTTTCGACACCTCATGGAGTTAGCAATTTGAAAAATAAAAAAGTGGTCGGAATTGATTTTTTTCTAAAGGTGATCAAAAATTGTTGTAAAATGTTATAAGCTAAGCTGAGTATGTCATCTTTTCTTCCTTCTTTCTATCGGTACAGATAACTGGGAGTTGGGGTATGTTAGGTGACCTTTTAATTGAAATAATATAGATCTACCGTTTAAAAATAACTTTAGGGCTTTGTATCAAAATGAACAATCCTGATAGATACAAGATCTGCTAAAAATAAAACACGAATTACCCTACAATTGTTGATTAGGCAGTTATCCTCCACCAACACGTATTTGTCAATCTTTCACACAACGTCTCATAGTCGTTAAATGCTAAAATCCAACGGATTATGGGGATCGCGACCATTTCCGCCACCGCAGATATAGTTGACTACTACTTTTTAGCGTCCGTCATCTACTTTTTTAGGCAAAATTTAAACGAATATCCGCATTGATTCCCACACAAAAATAAAATAATGAACAGTCACCAGCAGAAGATAGATATTTTCGCAGAGCCTGGACCTTCAGTAGGACGCATTATCAACTTTTGGCCCGAGTTTGACATAGGAGTTATTCTACTTAGTGCTGCAATCTTGCTAGCTTTAAGAAGGTTCTTGGAAGCATTCATCTTCAAACCGATAGGACAAAAGTATGGAGTTGAGTCAGACAAACAACAGAGGTTTAGGGAAAATGCCTGGTTTAGCGTATACTATATCTGCATGTCAATTTTCGGAGTCTTCGTTCTTTGGAACGCTGAATGGCTATGGGACTATAGACACATTGTCTACAACTACCCTCAAGAACATCAAAGAGATTTCGAGAGAGGTGACCTGTCATGCCTACGAATCTATTATCTAGTTGCATGTGGATTCTATACTCAAGCACTTTTTGGCCTACTATTCATTGATGAACGCATGAAGGACTTTGCTGAGATGATTGCACATCACTTCATCACCATCACACTAATCGTATTTTCCATCTCAACAACGTAAGAAGAAAATATCGTTTTATTCTTAATTTTTTGATAGGTTCCATCGTTGGGGTAGCATCATTATCCTCCTTCATGATGTCGTGGACGTTTTCTTGTACAGTGCCAAATGTGCACATGAGCTAAAGATACAAAGCGTTGCAAACGGCTCGTTCTTTATTTTCACAGTCTCATTCTTCGTACTTCGTTTGGTATGCTTACCATTCCTTGTCATTAACGTTTTCTCCTCTGTGTAAGTCTTGCATTGATCCCTGACCTAATCGTTTTTAGCATATTTGATGAGCCAATCTTTAGTCAGTTCCCCAACGCATTCTACCTCTTTAAACACGTAACCGATGCCTACTATCCTTTCGAAGTTAGTTCATACGGACTCTGTGCCTTCCAAAAATGTGTTTCCACACCTTATTTCTTATTGGGATTCTTGGTCCTTTTGGTGTGCCTTCACATTTATTGGTTTGGAATCGTTGTGAAACTACTCATTAAGACTTTATCCAACGCAGGAAATGTACCTCACGACCCAAGACACATGGAATTCAACGACGAAGAAATAGAAAAGTCCGTTGATAAGAGTGAGAAATTAGTGTCACAGGAAGGACAAACTGCAACACCCAGCAAAAAGACTAATCACAAAGAAGTCAAGGAACAAGCAGCAAGACCAACCGATGCAGGCAAAAAAATGTAATTGTAAATAAATATTTTATTCTATATCATTCCTGAGTGTAATGTTCATCAAGGGTTGTGATCATTATGTCTGCTCAATCACGTGCTCATCCAAGTTTTGTTTTTGCCGGGTTAGTAGTCGGTCAACCCGACCGTTATGCCCTGTTTTCAAGAGAAATCAATAGATGCTGTCCTTTGTAGCTCATCCAGCTGATCCAATTGATGTTCCCTCGGATGTTGGGAAATCAAAGCCTAAAAGAAAAACGATGGCAAGCGCTGTTCCGCAAGACTATGAAGCAACATGTCGAACAACATCAACAATAGTCCAGGGTGTTGAGCAAGATCAACGACTGACAAAAACTGATGTAGTGCAACAAATTTATGTACCGCCCTCTCAAAATTTTGTTGAAAAGATGAATAGACAGCAAATAAGCAACGTTAAACCAACAACTCAAACAACCAATTTTCAATCTGACGCTCCATTATCGCCGCGATCATTAAGAGACACAAACAAAGAAAGAGCATCTTTGTTGAATTTGTCCCCCGCTTCTAGCATTTACAATAGGCAGAGCGGAACAAGTGTGACTGAACAAAAAAGAGTTCAGCTGTCTCCTCCTTCAAAAGCGCAAACTGCACCAGTGCACCACATACCTGAAAACAATTACACTGCTCGTAAAAAGTCAGTAACAGTCATTCAGCACCGAGCACCTTCACCAACACCGCCTTTAAAGCAACCTCGATCTCTTTACACGAACTCAAGCACGCATAGGAAACAGCATGAAGAGAGGCATTATGAGTCTCCTTCAAAAGGAGGTATTCTCTCTCCCAGCCAATACTTTACAAGAACAACAGCTCCACAAGACAGATGGGCCAATGCAACCAACTTTGACCATCACGGAGTTAGGGTAAAGAACAACGAAACGTTGACTTCCCAACACAGACCTTTAATACATCAGAGCCAACCATCTCCGAGGCAACATGCTCCTCAAAATCAAAGAATTAGTACTAACCAACTCTCCAGTCAATTTTCTTCACCACAACTATCACCTAGAGCAACAAGCAACCAGCATGTAAACAACAGTAATGTTCCTGTGGCTCCTGTGTTCTCCTGGAAGAGCCAAGAGCAGCATAGACACGTAACTCCCCCTGCGCAAAAAATGGACCATTTTGTGACAAAGTCAGTCATACAACACTACGACTCCGATGAGGAATTGGAGGAAGGATTGATAGACTTTGACAACGATTTTAGATCCCCACCTCAAATTGATCACCTACCGCATTCCATTAATAGAACACCGAACGGTGGTTACATACCCAGAAGCACTCCTCCAATATCCCGCATCTTCTCTCCACAAAAAAAACAAGACATGATGAGACAAGACCAGCAACATTCTCCAAGATCTCCAAGAGACACCTACCAAGAAAGACAAGTAGTCAGGAGAATCAACCTCGGCGAGCACATTGACCATTCGAGAATTCTAGATTATGGTGACAGCAGCGGTGATGAAAATGATCACGATGGAGACCCCAATGGACGCGAAGTAATTAGAAAAATCGAGTTCAATGCTGCTAATGGAGTAAGCATACCAGCTTTAAACTTTTCCCCGAAGAAATTCAACTTATTGAACGGTGAGGAGGATGACATTGAGGTCGACAGTGATCACGATGATGATGATCATGAAACTCACAGTCACGGCCTAAAAGCTATCGAAAGCGCAATACCCATCTATGTACCTTCAACTGAAACATCATCATCAACTCATGTGCCCTTAAATCAGAGTCAAATTACGATCAACAACACGTTCCAAAGTTCAACAACAGTTGCGGCAACACCTACTAATGGAATTTCAAATGGAAGTAGGAATCAAACAATAGTCAGCACTGTGGACCACAATAATAGCAACATTCAAAATTCAAGTGGCAGTGTGAATCAAACAATCATCAGCACTATGGACCACAATGATAGCAATGATGGCAACATTCAAAATCTACCACAAACATTAACGTCAACTCATAATGATCTACATGAGAAGGATAGCATTATGAATAACATAATCACAAGCCAAGACATAAACGCAACAATACCCTCGAATGAGAAAGAAGACAAAACAGTAGACAGTTGGGATTTATCATTGTACAATGTTACATTAACTAAACCCACCAGTCAACTCAAAGACGAGTCAGCGCTGGATTTAAGCATCAAGAATGCAATCCAGAGAATAAAAGAAAGAGTAGTCAACATTACTTTGCCATCAACACACGACAATAATGAAAACGAAGTCATAAATGATTCCAATCAATCAAAAGAATTAATTTTAGATCACACTGAAGAATTGACCTCAAATCGCACTGAAGAAAGTGAACCCTCCGTTACCAAACTATTAGAGTCAGAATCTGATTTGAAGTACAAACAAGAATCAAAATCTGATCTAACACACGAACAAGAACCAAAAGCTGATCCAAAACAACAAATGGAATCAGACCCACAATCAGAAACCATCATTAAAAATGATGAATTACATCAGGATGAAGTTGATTATAAACCCATGCGCCTCATTGATTTAATTAGAAAGGAGGACAACGACAGGGATAAAATCAATGTTGCGAAAATATACTTTGAAGGATATATGGACTATGCAAGATCGAAATTACTACAGCCGGGCTTCAATGGTGGAGAGGTGGTTCAGATTATAAAACATTTCACATTGAGTCGGTTCAAAATGGAAGTTTTGGAAATGTTACTTCAGTCCGGAAAATTCCGTATGGAAGTTCTGGACACTACTTTTATTTTAAATTCCATAGAGAAGGACTATGAGAGATTTAGAGCGCTCAAGTTGATATTTGGTGAAGGAAATGTAGATGGTAGAGGAACATTTTTATCTAGAATAAAAACCACGGAAGTAATTGATCTTTTAAAAGTGTTTGAACAGGAGTCATTTAAATTAGATGTTTTTAAAGTGGTCCACCCTTGGATAACGGATAAGCACAAGTTGTCGCTGATAGTTCCGAGTTTTCAGTTTGCTCACCATCAACAAAGGGTCAAGAAGATGATTGGAATGTAGGGTTGTTTTGCTGTGTGTACATTGTGTTATAAAAATTTTGCATCTCTTGTTACAAAAAATACGCATGCTCTATTCCAGTACTTTGGATTCCATCCGGTTTTGATGTGAAAAAGGTGTCCGCGTTAATGTGGTTTGAATCTTTGATAATGAACTTTGGTTGATTTTGTACCAAAAATAGATCCCCAACTGGATGATTGATTTGTGTTCGAATAGATTTTTTGCTTTAAAAACCAAACAGTTTGAACGTGTTAACATATAATTATTCAAAACAATAATGAAGACAGCTGCTCTAATCACACTCTTGTGTTCAGTACTTCTTTTAATTAGTGCAGTGAGTGCTCATGTTGATTTACCTAAGGTTGTGGTTCCTGTTGCACCAGTAAGAATTAGTGATGCGAAAGCAACATATCATAAAGCTAAGAAGATGACTAAGATTTCTTCCGTATTCAAAAAGAGAGCATGTCGTGCTCGTAAAGTCTCCAAGGCACTCAAGAAGAAATCCAAAAAGGCTTCAAAGATTGCCAAGAGAGCTTATAGAATTGCCAATGCCGTCGACAGAAAACTTTTATGCAAAGGAAAGGGACATGCCAAATTCATTGCAGTAAAGGCTTTCAGAGACCGCAAGGTTGCTCGCAAAATGTTGAAGAGAGCTCACAAGTTGAGAAAGATCTCAAAGAAGTTCAAGAAGTTGTCAAAGAAGTTGAACCGCAGATCAAAGAAGGCAAGAAGATCCGCAAGAAGATCAGCTGGTAAGATGAAGGGAATGTCATTCAGAATCTTCGAATACGCAAAGAAAGTCCAACTAGAGTCGAAGAAATTATCTGAGGAGGCTGCAAGAAGAGAACGTGAAGCCAAGGAGTGCGAGGCTAAGGATTTCAACAACGCCAAGAGACTCAGGTTTGAAGCATATGAGATTCGCAAGCTTTCAGAAACCCTAGAAGTAAAGGCAAGAAGAGGATTTGATCTCTCTAAATCATTGAGGCACAGAGCTAACAAGATCAACAAGGGATTGAACAAGACGCACAGGCATTGCTAAAGCACATTTGTAAAAGTAAACTGTTGATTTGTTGAAAAGTTTCATCTGAATTATTGTAAGTTAGGTTTCAATATATTTGTTGAAGAAATGGCCAAACATCACCCCGACCTTATAATGTGCCGGAAACAGTCCGGTATATCAATTGGAAGACTTTGTGATAAATGCGATGGAAAGTGCGTTATTTGCGACAGCTATGTTCGCCCTAACGCCTTAGTTCGCATTTGTGATGAATGTAATTATGGAGGGAATCAAGGTCGCTGTGTTATATGTGGTGGTACTGGTGTATCCGACGCTTATTACTGCAGAGAATGTGTACTACAAGAAAAGGATAGAGATGGATGTCCGAAGATTGTTAATGTTGGAAGTGCGAAGACAGACATGTTTTATGATCGGAAAAAATTTGGGTATAAAGGACAAGGATAGCGATAAATATTTATTACATGTACAATTACGTTCTTTGTGTATCTGGTTCCGTACCTTCTACTTTTGGTAGAGGTTCACTCTCTTTCACCACTTTCACATCTTCACTCTTTGGCTTTTGCTCAGCTTTTACATCTACATTTAATTTCCCCTCAACTTTCGCATCTTCATTCTTTGGCTTTTCCTCCGTTTTTACATTCTCCTTCGGCGCTTCACTCTTTGACTTTTGCTCAACTTTGCCCTCAACTTTTACATCTACATTTAATTTCCCCTCAACATTGGCATCTTCATTCTTTGGCTTTTTCTCAACTTTTATTTCTTCACTCTTTGACTTTTGCTCGACTTTTATGTCTTCACTCTTTGGCTTTTGCTCGACTTTTACATCTTCACTCTTTGGCTTTTCCTCCATTTTTACATTCTCCTTCGGCGCTTCAGCAACCTTTTCTTCTGTTTTCTTTTCGACTTTAACATTTTTTGGCTCTTCTTCAACATTTTTTGTTTTTTCTTTCTCATTCTTCAATTCCTCATCTACCTTCTCTTCTGTTTTCTTTTCTACAACATTCTCAATTTTCTTTTCTACGTTTGGTTTTCCTTCAGCTTCACTCTTTGGCTTTTGCTCAACTTTTACATTTAATTTCCCCTCAACATTGGCATCTTCATTCTTTGGCTTTTGCTCAACTTTTATATCTTCACTCTTTGACTTTTGCTCGACTTTTACATTTAATTTCCCCTCAACTTCATTCTTTTGCTTTTCCTCAACTTTTATTTCTTCACTGCTTGGCTTTTGCTCAACTTTTACATCTTCACTCTTTTGCTTTTCCTCAACTTTTACATGTTCACTGTTTGGCTTCTGCTCAACTTTTACATTTAATTTCCCCTCAACTTCATTCTTTGGCTTTTCCTCCATTTTTACATGTTCACTGTTTGGCTTTTGCTCAACTTTTACATTTAATTTCCCCTCAACTTCATTCTTTGGCTTCTCCTCCACTTTTACATTCTCCTTCGGCGCTTCAGCTACCTTTTCTTCTGTTTTCTTTTCGACTTTAACATTTTTTGGCTCTTCTTCAACATTTTTTATTTTTTCTTTCTCGTTTTTTACATCCGCGTTTGGATGGGTGTTTTTGTCAGAATGTGATTCTATTGCATCTACTCGGTCTGTTTTTTGTAATGTCGAGGGTGTTGCGGCTCTACTAGAAGATTTGGATTTGGGTCTTTCGATGTTTTGTGTTGTTGTGGATCCTGAAGATGGTCTGCTCTTTACTTGTTGTGTTATGGATACAATTGACTCGTCTTGATGCATTTGGGGCGTGGGAACTCTGCTTTGAATAGTTGTAGCGGGCTCTTGGGTTTGATTTGGTTCAATGTGTTGTTTGGTTTCCACGTGATTAACATCACTTGGTGGTGAATCTGAGTGTTGTACTAGTGGTGCATTTTTCACCTCTGGAACTACCTCCGAACTGCTGTCTTGTTTATTGAGTGGAGTTTCTTCATCTTTTATTTTATTCTTTTTAACTTTACTTTTGGATTTTGAATTAGCAGGTTTGGATGGCATCTTCTCATTTTGATTTTGTTCATTTTCAATGTGGTTAACTAATGGCGAAACATGATTTTCTGCACGATCATCTAGTTGCTTTTCAACAATATGCTCCTGTTCGATTGTTTCTTGTTTGGGTTCGGATTTCAATTCGCCTGGGACAATTACCTCATGAGCAGGCTTTACATCACTGGCAGCTTCTGCAGACTCGGTGTGGTGGATTGCTTGGTCTGTGTCTTTTTCAATACTTGTAGCATCTGGTATTATGGTCGGTTCAACATCTTTCGGTATTTGGTCTTCTTTATTTGAATCTGGTTGATCAACTGGCGTTGTAACAACATCTCGAACTATATTTTGATCCAATGACTGTTTGTCGCTGTCCATCTTGGACTTGCTTTTGGCACTACCTCTCCTCTTAGCAGCTGTCGCGCCATAAGAGTCCCTGCCAGCTGATAAAGGCTTCGCAGCGGGAGGCTGTGAGGAGGGCGTTGTTTGCCTTGGAGGTGTAGGTACAGACTGAACACTATTTTCTTTATTTTTATTCGATTCAACATTAAGTACATGAACCTCAGGCAACTCAATATTCTCTTGCTTGCGAGGACGTTCTTTAGGATGTCTTGTGTGTCCAGGAGGAGGCGACTGCAAAGTAATAACGTGCGCCTTCTCCTTCTTTTCCGCTATTGGAGAAACATCAGGAGGTGGTGGACTCTTTCCTCTCACGGACATTGGAGTGGTCACTGGATTCTTACCAAAGACACTATCTGAACTAAAAACAGTCTCTACGGCAAGACTCTGATTTACACCATCTGAATCAACAACTGCTGTAGCAGACGCTGATGCAGAGCGAGCAGTTGGAGAAGGTGGAGATATCGAAGCGATGGCCTCCACCACTGGAGGGTCTTCTACAAATACTTGAGAATCCTCGACGGCTTGTTGCTTTAAACTAGCCAACGAAGACGCTACACTACTAGGTCTACTATTTTTAATGCTCTTTACAAAAGGTACAACTTGTTCCTTTTCTGCACCTCTAAAAGAAGAATCATATTCTTGACTGGTGCTCACGGACGAATGGTCTTTATTATCAGGATCATATTGCTCCAGTTGAATGTTCTTTTCTAAAAACATTCTCTTCAAGTATTGATTCTCCATCATCAAATACTTGTGTTCTCTCTTTATTCGGTCATATTCCTCTTCATCAATATTGGCCATTTGTAAGTGCTCCTGCTGTTGAATGATTGTGCTGTGTAGCTCTTGCTGTTGATTTTCGTAATGCAGACCTTGTTCCTGTATGAACAACTTCATTTGCTCGCACCTTTCTTGTAACAAAGAGTGTTGCATCGTGAGTTGACTTAGTTTATTTTCATATTCTTGAATACAGTAATTAAGTTGATGCGACGCTTGTTTCTCCTTCTTTACTCTTTCTTCTCTTTGCTGCAATAATTGCTTCAGACTAGTCAACGCCTTTGTCATTTCTATGTTCTCCGCTCTCACTCGCTCTGCATCTTGTTCGTTTGCAATAAAGCTTTTATTGGGTATGATGTGGGAGTTACTTTGTGCTAGTAATGTCTTCAGGTCCTTCATTTCAGCTTCCAATCGCTCTTTTTGAGCAACGATTGATGCAAATTGGGGATCGAGTGGTGGATAATAACTACCGCTCGAACCAGACATTGCAGATCCTATTCCACTCAACGAACTAATGCTTCTATCTACATTTACGCCATCAACCACTTGATCCAATGTTTTTAACTTGTGTTCTTTTGGTTCGATGACCGTCGAAGTGTTGTTTTCTCCATCTTGTATTTCGAATAAACTCGAAGCTCCACTGTTCAGTTTATATGCTTTTTTGCTGCTCGATCTACGATTCGATTTTTTAGTGGAGGAGTCGCTGCTGGATGCTCGATCTAGGTCGGAAGGAGGCGTGGATGCTGCTTGTAAGGAACTAACTTGTTCTCGAAGAGCGGAGATTTCGCTCTTGAGGTTATAAATATATTCTTCTTTAGGATCGACCGTTACAAAAGGTTTATTTTTGATTTTTTTGGCCGCGGTTTGCATAGAGAAGTGTGTTGAGCGTTTCTTCAGAGTTGTATGAACTAGGAGTGACGCAAGCAATCATCAATGTCTTACTACCACCTCCAATACTGTCCATCAACAGTTGAGTCAACTTGCTATCTCTGTAAGGAACAAAAACAGATTTATCGTGCTTTGGGTCGCTTAGTACCCGAATTACTTTACCAAGTGTCAACAAACTTTTATTAATGTGGGCCGTTTCGACTGCGGCGGCTCCTTTGGCTTTACTTTCCTTTAACCTCTCGCTTCCTGCCAAATCAACAAAATGTATTTTACCAGACCGTTTGGAGGTGCTGCTTCCGTATGGGTCCATTGGATCTGGATACTCCACAACGAATTGTACGGTGAATATACTGTGACTACGACTACTGTCCTTATTGAGGTCGTGACTAGAAACTTTTCTGTTTGAAATGCCTTCCTGTACAACGAGCATCATGTCATCATAATGAAAACATTCGACCACGATTAAACTTTCCACGAAGAATCCTCTTCCGCCGAACCTTACTGGAAGGTTTATGGATTGTAAGTTGAGTAGGTCGTTGATTTGTTCATTCCAAATCTCCAAGTAACTGGCATTAACAGACACATTAATTCCTTGTTGTCGCATTTGATTTACGCACTCAAAAATGTACGAAGTTGCTCTTGGCACAATACCGTTTTGTAAATTGTTGGTGTCGTCTCCCGCGATGGTGAAAGTTTTACCAGAACCTGTTTGTCCGTAGGCAAATACAGTTGTTGAGAATCCCTGTATTGCCAAGTCAATTAACTCCTTGACTCCGCAGGAAGAGAACATTTGTTCCTGTGTTGTATATTCATCGAAGCTTTTGTCAAATGTAAAGGTTTTGTTTACCACATTGGGTTGACCAGCTTGTTGTGGTTTCCCTTGTGTTTTCATATTGGTTAAGGAGTTGAACTATAACAAAAGAACGTGTCAGTTGTTTATTAATTTCAAATTGTACCTGTAATGTTTCACCATCGTTACCAACTTTAACGCATAAGCCGTCACCTCTTCTTGTTTCTATTATATTAAGGGGTCTTACCCTTACAACCACTTTAATGTTTACGTCTACTGCATTGTCATAGCTATTTGGAGTTGGGGAATCCTGTCTATAATCTGATTGAACTGGCGATACATAACCCTGAAACTGTTGCTGGGGCGTAGCTTCCTTCTTGGTGTTATGGTTCCTCTGCATCCAGAGGATATTGTAATGTGGTTTACTACAGTACAGGAACTCAATTAGGAGGGTAATGAACTGATGTCTCGTTCAATTTTATTGAAAGACACAAAGATTAAATAAAAAAAGTGTAGTTATAAATACACGTTCAACACAGAGTTTGAGATTGTCTTTTTTAATTAATGTATGTTTGTAGATGCAAAGCAGAAGTGGATTCCAATTTGTAAACTTGCTCGTACAAAACGTGTCTTTTAATAATGTACTTGTTCACAGTGAATTGACGACTCTCACATTCATATAACTCCTCCTAGATCTTTTAGGAAGTCTTTTCCTTTCTAATAATTCCATTAATTATTTATTTTAAAGTACCGCATACCTGATACATTCTTAATCTTGTCTCGGGTGTGTATTCTCTACCCTTTGCCACCAAATCAAATTCTTGTCTGACTCTTAACCTAAAGTAATCGATATCTGTGTGCTTTATATCCGCAGACTTCTTCATAATAGATCTGTACAATTGATAGACCATAAACCTGGTCACCACGTTCGTGTTTGACATTTGTTTGTAAAAAATTCACAAGTTGCCTAAATGGAGAAGAATACTTTAAGCAAGATTTATTGATCTTTACTTCAATTCTTTAGTTCGAAGACAAGTGTGAAAGTGAGAAGTCTTCTAACAAATTTTAATCTTCTCTCTTCTAAATTCTTGGAGATTTTATCGCACTAACAAATGCAGTCAAAAACAACTAGTAGATCACTAGAATAACACATAATGGCGACTCTTTGAGGTCATTGAAGGAAATGTTACGATAGTCAACTTCATGACCAATTAAACCTATTTTGTAATTCTTTTAACACAACTTCAACAGATTGATTCACACGGAGTCTCTGTCGTAAAAACATGGGTAAATCATCAAAGAAAGGTATGTTAAAGATTTTGCATCCATCTGACGTTATTCAGATAAAGCATCCTCCTCATCCGAGACCGTCGCTGAGACACAACAAAATAATGAATTTACTCTACCACAAGAGAAGACACCAAAAGTTGATTGCAGCAACTGGCCACTATTATTGAAGAACTATGATACCTTAAACATCCGCACGGGTCACTACACACCAATTCCATCAGGTTCATCTCCATTGAAGCGCTCCATCAAGGAATACATTCGTTACGGTGTTATCAATCTTGATAAACCAGCAAACCCATCCAGTCACGAAATCGTCGCGTGGGTTCGTAAAATTCTTAATGTAGAGAAGACCGGTCACTCCGGTACTCTAGATCCAAAGGTCACCGGATGTTTGATTGTATGCGTCGACCGTGCCACCCGTTTGGTAAAGAGTCAACAAGGTGCCGGTAAGGAATACGTGAGCATTTTGAAGCTCCATTCCCCATTCGAAGATGCCAGCAAGGTCGAGGATGCCATCAAGACCTTGACCGGAGCGCTCTTCCAACGTCCACCATTGATCAGCGCTGTCAAGAGACAGTTACGTATCAGAAGCATTTACGATACCAAAATGTTCGAGTACGATGCGGAGAAGCGCATGGCAGTATTCTGGGTGAGCTGCCAAGCCGGTACTTACATTCGTACCTTGTGCGAACATTTGGGTCTATTGTTAGGAACAGGTGGTAAGATGCAAGAGTTGAGAAGAGTTCGCTCTGGTGCCATGACCGAGGGCAAATACATGTACACCATGCACGACGTGTTGGACGCCAAATACGTGTTGGATACTAACGAAGACGAAAGTTACATTAGACGCGTCGTGAAGCCATTGGAAGTCTTGTTGACCAACTACAAGAGAGTGGTCGTCAAGGACACCGCCATCAACGCCATATGTTACGGTGCACAATTGATGGTACCCGGTCTATTACGTTTCGAAAATGGTATCGAGCCAGGACAAGAAATCGTCCTCATGACCACGAAGGGCGAGGCCATCGCATTGGCCTATGCAGTCATGACCAGCAACCAAATGTCCACCGTCGAGTACGGTGTCGTTGCAAAGACCAAGAGAGTCATCATGGAAAGAGGAACATATCCAAAGAGATGGGGTCAAGGTCCAGTCAGCAAATTGAAGAAGGACCTCAAATCACAGGGCAAATTGGATAAATTCGGATTGCCAAACGAAAATACACCAAGCGTATGGTTGGATAACTACACCGACGTCAGCGCCAACAAGTGGTACTTTTTACAAAAGAAACAAATCGAGGCTGCACTAGCAGGAACCGAAGTTCAACAACAACAAAAATCAAAGGAGGCACCAAGCAGCGTGTTGGCTGGTAAGAAGGCAGATAAGATGGATGTTCAACTGCCCGTTGATGAAGAGGCAGAAAAGAAGGATTCTTCTGATAGCGAGGAGGAAGCAAAGAAGAAGAAGGAAAAGAAGGAAAAGAAAGACAAGAAGAAGAAGGAAAAGAAGGAGAAGAAGGATTCTTCTGATAGCGAGGAGGAAGTTAAGGAGAAGAAGGAAAAGAAAGACAAGAAGGAGAAGAAAGACAAGAAGGAAAAGAAAGATAAGAAGAGAAAGAGGGAAAGTAAATCATCGGACAGTGATTCATCGGACTCAGAAAAAGAACAAAAAAATAAGAAGAAGAAGTAAATGTATTTATCTTGTTTAAAATTGTTGTGCGATTGGTTTTTTGTTTGGTGGGTGTCCGAAATATATCACCAGAAGCGTGCTAAGTGACCAGGATTTATTGTAATAAACACTCCCAGTTTGTACATTATTGATGAGTGGTACGGCTCTTGATGAGCAGGTGTCGACACTGAAATATGCGTTGCAATGCATTTACCTACCAACAAGTTCTGTGATTTACAGTAATTTTGCAGACCAGAATGTGACAAATCTCCAACAAGTTTTGATTGATGTTATCCTTCGCATATTCCCTTCATCGAGTTATCAATATGCTACCATATGGGAGGAAATGTATAATCAATGCTTCGTTAGCGAAAATGCAGTGGACTTAACCCTGTTGGTTTTAAAGAACCGAATTCATAAGATATTTGAGGATGAGCACTATTTCTATCACGATAAGAACTTTTTGGTTAGTTTGTATTTTGCGTTATATTTACAATTCAGAGCATTGAGCACTATGTCGCCTGGAAGAGGGAAGAGCTTTCTAAACTAAGGAAACTGTGCGACTCTGTCACCGTAAACAGACAAGTCAAGTTTAAATCTACAGTAAAAATCAGGATAGGGACAATAGAATTGGACAAAAGGACAGTGTTCCGATCATGTACGTTTCAAAATATCACATTTTTAGCCTAATCTCGTAGATAACTCTGGTGAAGCGTATTGCAAAATTCTTATCAAGTCAGGCAAAAGTGAAAAAGAAAAGCCAGTCATTATACACAAAACTAAACCAGTCAAGTGCATTGCACAGCAACGAGATACAAACATTGTATTAGTTGGTGACTTTGATTTTACTTGCATAGTGTAAGTGATCCATCATTCCTCATTCATAACGAATTTTAATGTAGAGAAGGCAGAGATCCAGAAGCAGAAGTTTATTTACGTGTAAGCACAGTACATGTTCTAAAGAAGAAAACACTTTGTGTGGTCAAACTATTCAAGTTTTCTGATTCCTTCAATTACACAACGCCATCCCACTCAGCTTGGAACGCAAACATTATTCTTGACTCCGTGCAACAAATCAGCGACGCTAATCACAATTACGGAACCATCCAAGTTCGCACTGATACAAAATTCGAACGTTTCCCTCAACAAAGACCCACATCTGAAGAAACCATACTTGGAGATGAAAATTACCACAACATGTTTAATCACCTCATGGAAAACATGATCAAGACAAAATCAGAATCGTAAGTATTTTACATTATTCATTTTTAATCTTTAGTAGACCATTATTCGATCCATACGAATCTTGGATACTCGATGAATTCGCAATCACTTTTGGAATTAGTTCCTTCACTCGTCACATTTCAACATGCAACATGATTTTATCCGATCCAAACCTCATTGTCAACCACTCCAATGAGCTATTACAATCCATCACTTACATTCATGAAAATGGAGATCAAGAACAAAACACGTCATGCACATTAACGGAGCACTCACAATCGGTCGAATTGGTGGATTCACTGTGCATCAAGATTGAAAGAATTTTGATGGAATTTTACAATTATCCTAACCTTAATGCAACACTTTTAAAATGTTACACCGTTTGCAAAACATTAATTTCATCTCCTCCATGGACCATGGATCATTTAAAAATGCACATGACCAATTTGATCACGAGCGGTCTCAACAGCTATTATGATTCCAAGTGGTCCACATTGGACGATCAAAATCAAGAATTATCAACATTGGAATGCATCACATGGGTCAAAAATGAAATTTCAAATTCCAAATGGAATCAATTATTCAATCAACCAATCCTTGACGATTACAAACAATTAGCGATCCAAGTTTACTATTACAAATTCATCAATCAAATCAAGAATCGTACATCACCATTAGAATCATCAGCAATCGATTCCATCCTCGCATGCCACAAAATGAATCAGCTCAATCAAGAATGTAATTTACATGAAATCGATCCACTAGAAATTTGTAAATCTCGTCAATTACTCGACGAGCACATTCAAGATTTGAAATGTACCATTCAATTCGAAATGAACCAAGTGATCGATTCCGAAAAATATCAACCTCTCAACATGGTGACCAGTAGTTTCCACTCGACAAGCGTCGTAGAGTTATTCAACGTTGCGAATCAAATCATCAGCATGTTACAGATGCAACAAGAAGAATACGAACCGTTGTGCAACGACGCCACTTTATTATTCTGCGTCAACTTGTTCGATATCGTATTGGAGTATTGTAACTTGATGTTGACGAGCTGTGCACAAGATTTGAAAAGCAAAAGAATTTCAATCAATGGCATCACATTAAATTTGTTCAGTCCAAATCACAATCGAATCGAACACATTGTGAGAAAAAAAAGCGAGAAATTCAGAACGCAATCTTGTACGTTCAAAACATTGTTATCTGATTTGGATCAATTGCAAAATGTAACAAAGATTAGATTCAAGAGGAGAGGATTGAGTCCCACCATGCACTACAACGATTCTTCATCCGGTGGTACTGGCGTGAAACGTGGGTTCGTGATTCCGGATTATGCATTGGTCAAGGTCAATAACATTGCATCTTGTAAATTATATTTTTGTGAATTTTTGGAAATTCATCACATGAAGGATTTGATCAGAGATTATGTGGAACAAATTGATTCCAAATGGAACGAAGCATGTGAAATGTTAGCAAATCAGTTTTCGAATGGTACGTGTGATTGTTTGAATCGATTAATTGGATCGAATCGTGAAGGTAATGCTAGTCCTATCGATGTGGATCGATTCATGTACGAAGAATTGTTCGATCGAATGTTGACCAGTAACTTGGAAATGATTGCTTCGTTAACTAGTCGCGATTGTTTCATGATGGTGATGGAGTGTGTTTATGAAATGATGGTCAAGGAAATGATGAATTTGATCGTTCCTAAATCTGTTTATAAGCATTTGCAGAGTGGAGGTGTGGCGAAGATTGGTGATTTGTTGAATTTGAATCAAATCTTGTTGTTGAGCGATGCTTTGAAGGTGTTGAATGATTATGTGGAGGATATCGTTCCTGCTCAAACCATTCAAAAGCATTGTTCAAAGTTGAAATTTGTAATTGGCGAATTACAAAGAGATGGTGATTTGGGCGGTGATCAAGACTCGATATTGTCCAGAGCTATTTTACTAATAAAAAAACATTTATTATGCTCTCACTTGAACTGATAATCTTACAATGGCTTTATCTAATACTTGTAAAAAGGGTTGGAAACCACCTCCTAGTCTAACCACTAATTCTCCACCAATTACGTTCAAGTGTAGTTTTCTTTTGAATTGTTCGTCGTGTCCTAATGAGTAGATGCAGTTCTTGTATTTAGTAAGTGGTAGGTTAATTCCTCTTTGCTTAAATTCTCTTTTAATGTCTTCTACCATTCTATCCACTTGTTTGTAGTTTTCGTCTATTGGAGGAACTCCTTTGAGAGACATTGTTATTCTCTCCGCCATTTTTTCTAATTTGGCTTGTGTGAGTGGATCCTGTTGTATTTTTTGAACCAGGTGGTTGTTGGTGACACTGCTTCTTATGCCCGTAAGATTTGAAGTGGATGACGAATTGTGGGAGCCTCTAGAGCTTCTTACTAATGATGCGCTATTGGGTCGCTTGTATGAATTTCCACTCATGGATGTGGAAGTTGAAGATTTAAAAGAGTGTTCGTGAGGAGCAATTAGATTCTGGTCCACGCTGTTTACTTTTTTTAATATACTATCTATGGACTTTTGAGGTGATGTT
The DNA here is from genome assembly GCA_026419775.2 of Acrasis kona. Classification (NCBI taxonomy): domain Eukaryota; phylum Heterolobosea; class Eutetramitea; order Acrasida; family Acrasidae; genus Acrasis; species Acrasis kona. The sequence goes on along the minus strand of JAOPGA020001102.1, from coordinate 146,851 downwards.
GGAGTCATGATGAATTGGCTTTTTATATAGGATCTATTGTCATCTTCAAAGCTAGGTTGTTGTTTGGTGTTGTTTTGATGGTGATATCGAGTATGGCTGTTGTTTATAATTTGCTGTAAATCTTTTGCCTTTTTGTCTAGCTCTTCATTTTCTCTTGTTAGCTTCTCAACAGTTTTAGCCAATGAATCAATTTCTTGATCTCTAGTATACAATGCATCTTTCATATACAGACACTCATTTCGAATGTCTCTATACATAGCTTTTAGTTGTTTAATGTGCTCCGAATCTTCTTCAGTGTCAACATTTACATCTAGAAGCTTCCGAGGAGGCTTTTCGGAGTGTGTTTGTTTCGTCGTTGTACTTTCTTTTATTTTCTCTAATTCGGTATTGAATTCTGTTTTCATCAAGTTTAGTTTTTTGTCCATCATACTTTCAATCGCCAGCAGTAAATCATTATTACTGTTTTGTTGGGGAGAATTTTTAGGATTAGCTTGGTCTGCTAGTTGCTCTTGCTTGGGTTCTGGTGAGGTGATTGAGTCGATCGAGCTCACGGACTCTGCATCACTTACACTACCTTTTTTCCGTAAAGAACGGTATCGCACGATATTAGGAGATGGAAGAGGCTCTTGTTGAATGTTTTTCGGCAAGTCCAAGGGGATCACTATTGGCGGCTTCGTACTTTTTATAGGATTTATCTGCTCTTCAAGTATGTTTGCAAAAATCTCATCCGCATCCTCTTCTTTCAGCTCATCCTGGTCATCGTCGTAATCGAGGTCGAATACATTCATTTCAGTTGATTGCGACATTGTAATTTGAACAACCCATTTATGTGATTAATCCTTAATCGACTTCAAGAAGACCAGATTTGACAATAAATGATTTAAAAATCTCAAAGGAAACCGGATTTGCCTATAAATTTCGAAGGAAGAGTGATCATGTAAAATACATTTTAAAAATGGAAGAAGACGACTGCGAGAGTTTCGGTCAGTCTGAGCCACTGACCCAAAGACTCAAAAATATCCTCAAGGATTATCCACCTGGCACACAGACCATAAGGGAGCTCCTTCAAAACGCAGATGGTACGTCAATTACAACTAAATTATTTTAACAATAGAACAGATGCAGGAGCAACAGAGTTCAGAGTAATGCTCGAAGAAAACCCTACCCTAAAAGGCCACCTAGAAGGTCCTTCGCTTATCTGCTACAACAATTCCAAATTCGAGGGCAAGGACTTCGACTCCGTCATTAGCTTGGGGAATTCAAGAAAAGAAAGCGAGAAGGACAAAACTGGTCGTTTTGGAATTGGATTTAATTCCGTCTATCATCTTACAGACTACCCCAACTTTGTCACCGGAAAGTACGCCGTGCTATTTGACCCACACTACGACTTGGTTCCGACTCTTGTCAGATCATTCGATGCAGGTGGTGCTCCAGGTACAAGAATTAATTTGATCAAATCACACGGAAAGATCTCCCCGATTCGAAGTTTCTTCTCGACACTTAATAATCATTACAATTTTCAATTGAATGCAAAACAAGAATTTGAGGGCACCATGTTCCGATTCCCCCTACGAACAAAGGAAAGAGCCCTCAAGAGCAAAATCTCAACATTAACATTCACTTCCAAAAGCATCAAGGAAATGCTCACCTCTTTTGCCAAAGAGGCCGTAACCGACGCAATATTCCTGAAGAACATTACAACCATCAGCATTCAATATCGACCACTCCATGGTACCATCCAGGATTGGTATCTCATGGAAATTGTACAGACCAAACACGATGCCAAAGAAAAACTAAAATTGAAACTTTTATTGAATCAATTCGAACAAGTCGTTCAGCGAGGACCAACAACTGATTACAACGCACTGTATCAACTAAAAGTTAATGAAACATTCCACGCCGTAGATAAATTACAAGAGCAAAGAAAAATTCAAGAGACTTGGATGTTTAGTGGGTATCTTGGCGCCACTAAATCCATGACCATGGCAAAAGACGCCCTCGATAACAAAGTCTCTACAAAGAGAATACCTTATGGATGCGTGGCAGCAAGATTAGAAAGAATTGCAGACCATCATGACGGTCAATCGTCGAAATTCAACTCAAAGATGCAAGGGCTTATTGTTTCCTGCCAATGCCCGATTCCACAATGCTACCAGTCCACATCAATTCATTCTTTGAACTGTCATCTAATAGAAGAGAATTATGGAAGGAGTCCTGCGATCTTATGGGAGAGGCCAAACAAAAGTCATCATGGAACGAGTCGTTGAAATCAGATGTGTTGGCACCTGCTTATGTTAGACTGCTCAATCATTTAAAGCATAATAGTAATTTGTTAACAAAGAGCGAGCTCTTCTCCTTGTTTCCAACCTATGACTGCCAAAGTGATTGGTTCGCCATTACATATCATGTTTACAAAGAAATCTACGATAGTGATTTGGAATTGTTTGATACTTTTTCAAATGCACGAGTATGTGCATCAAATATACATCTTTTGTTGGACGAAACTGCTACCTCTGAAAACGTGCGGTATGCAGTTAACAAAGTGGCTACTAAGGTGATGAATGTTTGTGAGTTACCCAATCATATAAAAACGTCTTTTGAGAGAAGCGGTAGAGCTATTCGAACGATAGAACCAGAAGTGCTTTTGACTGCACTAAAGAATAAGTTTGAAATGTGTGATCAAGATTTGATAGAAGACCAACACATCTTAAGCTTTTGTTATAATGTGTTGAATTCGTCCAATATTGTAGAAGTGCCTCTTCTTCGTGTGCTTCCTCATGATTTGATTCGTTTTGGTATAAACACTGTTTATTTATGCGATCAGAGACAAACCTCATTGTTGGAGCCTTTTATTTCTCAGCTATCTAGTTTGATTTCAAGAACAACACCAATTTTGAAAGACATCTCATTAAAGTTCTCAACTTCAAAACTTGTAGTTATGAACCACAATCACTTTTGTATCTGTTTGTTAAAGATATTAAAGAATGATGTGAACGAAAAAGAAAAGAGCAAATCTCCATTTTCCGACAACAAAGTAATAAAGGATATAAATAATTACATGGCAGATTGTTCCGAGGAGGATAAGAAGTTGTTCAACATGCTTCCTCTTGTGCCAACTGTTGTTGTTGGTGGTGCCAGACAATTTAAACACATGATGAGCCCTCACGGAGATTATGTCGTTCGTGATTTACGAAATACATTTGAACAAATTCAGTTTATTGAAATACGTATCGCACTTGAGAGATGTGGTTTAAGAATAGTTGATCATTCAATGAATGATGTACTTGTCCACATACCAACTTTGGAATTATCTATTGCTGTTGAACTAATCTCAAAGTACCTAAAAAATAGACCAGATTCATCCTTGTACTTGACCTTTTTACAACTGTTCAGCGCGATGAACGACTCTACTGTACGTTCGAACACGATCAATACAATTAGTCATTTGCCAATATTTAAAACATTTGGGAAATTAAACAGAATGTATGTTGCTCTTAATAAGCAACACAAACTGCGCCCTAAGGCTATCAAAAGCAATATCGCATTAGGCGACATGCATCTCGACTATAAGGGCAAGGAAGCACAGTTTTTGGTTGATGTATTCAATGTCAAGAGAATGACGAAAATTGAGTACTACAGGGTGTTATTTTCTGAAATAGACAATGGGCGCATTCAAGTAGATCAACAGGTGATAGATCTACTTGATGCTGCTCTTTTGGAAGTGTTCTCATTGAATGATAAAAAATTTGGATTCTCTCTGCTTCTCGGATCTATTAAATTCATTTATGTTCCCGATCTTAAAATACACTTAAGTCCCCGTGAGTTGATAGATCCTAGAAAAATAGATATTGTAAAGTTGCTTGAGTGCACTGACTTTCGTCATTATTTTGTTCCAGAAAAATATAAGAGATTCCTTCCAATGCTTGAAAAGTGTTCAATGATCCAAAAAATCACTCCCTTAATGCTATCAAAGTATATCTGTAACACTGATTATAATTTCTCGATGAGGTTGATCAATTATCTTAACTCTAAAAACGGCGATGAGCTACTGCTACTAAAGGGTTTCTTTGACTTCAACAGAAATGTTAAATGGTTGCCATGCATGAATCAGGTATTGGGCTCCATTGAAGATACCCTTCCAAAATCTCATTATAATCTTGTTCATACTGTGCCAGGAGTACACATTTGTAATATCGATGTTTGTTATACCCTACAAAAAATGTTCAACTGGAACCAGAATGTGCCCATCGATATGGTGTTGCAACATATAGAGAATATGCAAGTCAAGTACGCAGATGGAGAGATTCAAAAAAGAATCATTTATGACTATTTTATATGATGAAATCTATTCGTATTTAGATTCAGTTTCCGCAAATAAGCAACATGCTGAAAAGATTAGAAACATTGGTTATCTTATTATTGAAGGTAGTAAAGTACCGTACAGCGCCATTGCTAAATCGTATCCAAAATCCTGGAACGCCGATTTCTCACCTCACCTCAATAGACTTCCAAAGTCACTGCTCAAATACAACAATTTATTGAAGGTGATTGGTATAAAGAAGCAATTTGACTGTGATGACCTATTTAAAATACTGGAAGAAATTCCTTCTCGCCATGATGCTAGTTCCAGGATACAACTTGCAGTACAACTCATGAACTTGATTACCTGCGAGAAATTTACAAATGATAAGATTACAAGCGGACAAGTACAACTGCCAACTCAATCAGGTAAATTCCTACCTGCCAATAGAATATTTTATCAAAAAAGTATCTCATGCAATGAATATGAATCAAAGCGATTGAATAGTTTGATTTCCTTTGAGATTGCGCAGTATTTTAACGTCAAGTCTCTCGAAGACCATGTAGCAGTAGAGAACCAACTCTGGGTTCAAGATTTTGGTCAATCAGAGGACTTGTGCGATCGTATCAATAACATCCTCAGCGAATACAGCGACAGAGAATCTCTTCTTAGAGAACTTCTACAAAATGCAGATGATGCTGGTGCAGATCAGTTCTACATGATATTAGATCTTAATCACTACTCATCTAGTAGCATCATTAACGGCCACTCTAATGACCTACAAGGCCCAAGCATCATTGCATATAACAACAAAACGTTCAAAGACTCTGACTGGAAATCCATTCAAAATATTAACGGTAAATTCAAAATTCATGAAAAAGCGAAAATTGGAAGGTTTGGTCTTGGTTTCAACACTGTGTATCGCTACACTGAAGTGCCATGCATTCTATCTGGTGATAAACTTGCTTTCTTAGATCCTCAACAAAAGTACATTCCTTGTGGAAAAATGCCAGGACTTTGCTACAATGTCATCAAGACATCGAGTACGTTTGAGGATACATACAAACCATTCGCCAGATCCGAAATAAAATACGACACGAGAAAGAAATTGGATGGTACGCTCATAAGAATGCCTCTTCGAACAAGAAAACAAGCAGAAACCAGTAGATTGCTAAATGAAGCTGTAACGACGGACATGGCTGTTAAATTATTCGATTAATTTAAACTGGACGCTCCTGACTTGCTCATTTTTTTGAATAACATTCGTCATGTTAAACTGTTCATTGATGACGGGAATGGCTCAAGAAAGATAGTAAGTATTTCGAAAACAAGATCAGCAGAACTCAACAAGATGAGCGATGATGTTTATCAGGTAGAAAATTACATTCATGCACAAATCTCTAACAAAGTCGTGGGTACCGAGCCAGCTCCAAACTCACGCGTTGGTAAGGTAGATATGGTCATTAAAGACGGAAAGGAAAACAAACGCACATGGTTAGTGTCTGGACACACAGCAGGTACCAAAAGTATGCAATTTGCCATATATCACTGCGAAAATAAAACAACAGAGAGGCACCGAATGATTCCGCATGCATCCGTTGCTATCGAACTGACCAATAATACGACCAACAAGAAACATAGCATGTATTGTTTCCTGCCAATAGTCAAAACCAAGTATGAGTTACCCTTCCATACAAATGGGTACTTTGAACTCTTTTCGAGTCGTATGGATTTGATTCAAAATCGAAACGGTGATTGTGATATTTCAAAATGGAACAATCTTCTTATATCAGAGTGCGTATCTGTTAGTGTTGTTAATCTTATTCACCACCAAGTGGTTGACCTTACATTAAAAATTCCATATCTCGATGGTAAAGAAATTGATGACAAGTATTCCTCCTTGCTCAACTTGTTTCCAAACGTTGCAAAGGACAGTAACTTTTATTGTATAATTAGTCCCTTCTACCAACTCATTTCTCAGAAGCCATTCTTTTATTTAACAAATTCATCAAGATTTGTTTGTTTGAAGGACGCTATCGTATTGAATGAGGAGAACAAAAATAGGGATATTAATTTAATTATGAAAATTCTTCCACTTGTTATTTTGAAAGAAACAGTTACTCAAAAATTTCAGGAGAATAATGTAAATCTTAACATGTTCAACAAGAACAGTATTGCTGCTCGGTTGTCAAGTCATTTCAAATCACAAGCAAATATAGTCAACACCAGTGCTGAATTTATTGAACAACTGTGGAAATTTTTGTTGCAAATATCAAATGAACAAATGCCATCACTTGATAACTTACCTGTACTGAATTATGCTGAAGGAGTGCATTTCTTATCTAGTTTTAACAAGCTTTACAAAGGAGGTAATGTTGACCTATTCAGGGTAATACCCAGTTTAAAAAATCAGTTTATCAAGACTCCGGTGTATTTTAAAAGTCTTGAGCCGTTTGTCAAAGTGTACAGTTATGAATCAGACTTTATTAAAGATATGAGGAATATCGAGATACCTCCATTCTCTGAGCAACATGAACCATTTTATAATGCCATTTACAAAATCATTGATACGTCAAAGGGTGTCAAGCAGTCGCTATTACAACAAAATTACCCAATAGTGCCAACAAATAATGGAATGAAAGGTCTCAATCAAATCAAAAATGTATATCATTCAAATGATCATACACTCACCAGTGTATTAATCGATATGGGTGTTGATGTTCTAAAAGTAGATAGCGGTCATCTATATAATTCATTATTTGATAATATCAAGCGCCATGTCACCGTCATAAAGGACCAAAAGACTTTGTGTGATGCTCTGTATCGATCAAACTTTGATAAAATGAAGAACAAGAGTGGTTGTGATTTAATTATTTTAAAATATTGTTACCTTGCATCGACTGATAGATCCTATAACGAAGACATTTTCAATTTTCCATTATTTCCTCTTATCAATGGCGAACGAACTGCTCTAAAGGAATTGAATAGCTTTCAACAACATGTTGATATTTATTTGGATGACTCTTCAGGGGATAATATACTAAAATCAACAAAATGTCCTCCTATAAAGATTTTGCAAAATCTTTATCCATATTCTCAGATCTACATGATTAAAAAACTCAAGAAATTCGAATACCTCCACTTTGCTGAACATCATATTTTTAAAAAATGGTTTGAGAAACAAGATGAAGAAACATGTTACAAACACTTGGAGGTATTGAAGCAGCGCACTTTATACCACACAACAAAACCAAATAATCAATTATTTGAGAATATCAAGCATTTAAAGTTTGTTGTTGGTGAGGATGACACAAAGTACTGTATTTCAGAATTATATGACCCTACTGTACCATTGTTCAAATTGTTTAGGGAAAACCTTCAACTTGTCTTTCCTTCAAAGCAATTTGCAGAACCAAAATGGATAAGTCTATTAAAACATTTAGGAATGATTACAACTATAAATAAGTCATTTGTTATAAAATGTTTGATAATATTGATGCAAGAGAGAGAAGAGAAATTATCAATTAAAAAATTCATTAAACTTAGGCCATTTATAGAGGCCTTTTATAAGGATGTTGAAGTGAGAAAAAATGCAATTGTTCCTATCCTTAAATTAGATCAAAGAAAGTACCCTGATAGTATAAGAGTAGATACTTTATTCAAAACTGTCAAAAATGTTGTTGACAATAACTCAGTTGACTTGGTTTATACAACAAAGCATGTATTTGATCATTCTTACTTGGATTATGTTAAAAAGTTAAATCCAGATTATAAAATTGAACCCAAAGATGTCTATGATCATTTGAAAACAATATGCATGCAACCAGCAATTGAAAAACACAAATAAGGTAGTAAATAGCATTTATAACTATCTACACAGAAACAATGTTGATATGCCCGAAGATCTACACAAGTATCCATTAGTGTTCTTGAACAGCGAGTTCATACACCCTAATAGAGTGTTCTTGAGCATTGAGAAGGACTATAAACCGTTCATATACAAATTACCTTCAGAGTATCTAAAATCACTCAAGTTCTTCCAATGTGTTAAAGTAGAGGATCATCCCAGTAGAGAGATATGTAGGGGTCTTCTGCATGACTTATTCCACATGAGCAAAGATCAAACAAGATGCGATCCGACCCAAGCAGATCTGTCAATCTATCTAATTCGCACATTGATCACAAAATACAATGATGATCTTTTTGACAGCTATCTATTGGATCACCGCATTACGCTACAACAAATAGATCACATAACAGTCAACAATGTACCTTATCTACTCAAAAGAATACATGATGATACGTTCAACTTTTTACATCCACAGTTGAATGACCTTGTACCTAAACTTAATTTGAAGTATTTATCCCAACAAGTAACGTCTGAATACTTATCGGGCAGAGTTGAGCAAGCGGTAAATATAGACGTGCATTCTATCCAGGCCAATATTCGCAGTGCAGAATTTAAAAGCAGTGTGCTTCGCCTCTTTATGAATCAAACGAGTAGTTGCGAGCAATTACCCATCAACAAATACAACAACTTGCAAGAGCAATTAAAAAAGCTAGAAGATGTTGAAGTGTTTGAAGTGAATCAAATAAAGTGCATATACAGACACGACGGTAAAAACATTTCGAGAAAAGATGTAGAACCTATATCAGGTTGTGTTTATGAACAGTCCATGTTGTTACTTCCTCGAAGATGCTCTAATTTGATAGACATTTATTTAATTATTGCGAAAGAACTTAATAAGAGCTTCATGCTCCAAGATCCATCATTGTTGCCTGTACTTTTAAAGACCAACACAAAAGACATGGTGTCTGTGTTGGATGAATACGGAGTACCCAATATAGAGGACAACACTCTGTCATTAATCAGAAAGTTAGGTCACCAAGTTGATGCTGAGGACGATCATAAATTTATAGTTCCAGTTAGCGCAAGGAATGTTACGTTAGATGAATTAATTGCATACATAAAGGATGATACCAAGTATTATGGTAAAGTTCTCTGTATCAAAAACCATTGTTGCTCGATAGACACTGGAAGCGGAGGCGCTGAAATGAAATTATCTGACTTACTGAAATATCAAGAGGCTGTTACTAATGTGACGTTGGATAAGCCATCTAGATTACCTATTAATGTATTGAAAGACTCGCTTAAATGTAGCATCTCGCGCAGCGTCTTTATTGACCCTGTGGTGACATGCGATGGTTTCACATATGAAAAAGAATACATTTTAAATTGGTTAAAAAATCATTCGACATCGCCTGCTACGAACTTAAAGCTAGAAAATACCAAGGTTATTCCAAACTTACTCATTAAAACAATCGTATCAGACCTTTCTTTTGAATAAAATTAAAATTAAAATATTTATTACCCATTGCTGGGCCCGCGACGTCAGAAACTTTGACGATTTATACGGTAGTTGTTTTTCGGGTAGATTTCCTCCTTACTGACCCATCGTTGAGTTTGGACTTCTTGTTGCCCTCTTCCGTCATTTCGATGTCGCTACCACTGTTTTGCTGTAATCGTAATCTTCTGCATTCCTGCTTGGTCATTTAAATGAGGCATCGGCGTTTATGATTAGCCTTCCTTTGGAGATTGCCCTAAGTTTTCTGGAAACGAGCTTTATCCACTTCTCATTTGGGAACGAGATCTGATGCGACAATCCAACTATCTTATTTATATTGGTAACGAGACCGCTTAATAATGTTCTGTCTTGATGTCACTATAGTGTGTTCGTAACTTGCTTTCACATGGGTGCATCTTGTAGAACTTCTTGAAAAATTTAACGGGTGACCACTGACATTATTTGTTATTTATAAATTATTAAAATACAACTATTACAAAACAAACCGTGAAGATTTCCTTGCACCTAGCAAGTTGACATTGAACGAATTGCGCAAGAGTGAACGTTACGGACCAGCGAGGGAAGGAGGGTTGCAAAAGCAAAAGCTACCGTGGATAGTAATGTATGTTAAACTCACAGCATGTGACGCTTGTCTAGCATTGTCTTGTCCATTTTTTTTTGGACGAAGATCCTGGTTGACCATTTGGTGAAACCTGGAAGGTGGACATCACAGATGTGTATGGTATTGTATGCTTGGATACATGCAGATTGGTGTTCGAGTAATTATTTAAAATTGATTTCAGAAAATCGATCCCATCATTGCTGTCCACAACGTAACAAATACAAGAGTAATTGGTATCGTAACCCTCTGCTGGCTCTACACCAGTAACCATCACGTCCTCTATTTCGTAACCGTATGAACTCATCTTGTTTGTTGGGAGGTTCCTGCCTTATCAAGAATGGTTTTATGGGTTTTACTGGTGGAATTGGGTGACTGATGCAGCATATGGAGGTCCTGATGATGTGTGTTTAACGCCACAATCTAAACCCGCTCAACAAGTGTTGAGGAAATATTATCATTCTTTCAAACCACCACCAAAGTGACCTGAATATAAACCAATATGTGTGTACAGCTTGAAAATGATTTATAAATAAAAACTATGAAGAACGTTAAAAAAAATTTAGTATTTTATGTGGCTTCATTATATTCTCGAATTTTGCTGGATTGAACAATACTCGCGTCATTTTGCCTGAACAAACAAAGCAGTACCTAGATCATCTTTTAACACATACCTCTTACCAATCAGGTACCTTCAACTTCAAAACAACAAAACTAGGCACCTGCGAATAGATCCAACGTATTTTTATTTCAAATTTGATGTGCGAGACTGCGAGTGAAGATTTAGACACAGTAGGCCATAAAAAATCAAGTTCTGGTTGTGGGAGATTTCGTTGTTGGAGCTCTACTAGCCATAGGACTAGTTGGAAGACTTGGCGGACTTCTCGTTGTCGGAGCTCTTGTGGTGGTGGGTGTAACAGTAGGAGGTCTTGTTGTTGTGGGATTTTTGGTTGTTGGAGAAGTAGTTGGTGCTCTAGTAGTGGTGGGTGCAATGGTAGGAGATCTAGTTGTTGTAGGAGTAGAAGTTGTTGGGACTCTCGTTGTAGTTGTGGGCGAAACTGTGGGGGACCTGGTAGATGTAGGGCTTTTAGTAGTTGTTGGATGAGCAGTGGATGCTCTAGTAGTTGTGGGTGAAACTGTGGGAGACCTGGTGGTTGTAGGAGTCGATGCTCTAGTAGTTGTTGATGAAGCGGTAGGAGATCTGGTAGTTATAGAGCTTTTAGTGGTTGTTGGAGAGGTGATAGGAGCTCTAGTAGTTGCTGGAGGCACAGTAGGAGATCTTGTTGTTGTAGGTGCTCTAGTAGTTGTTGTAAGGCTTTTAGTAGTTGTTGGATGAGCAGTGGATGCTCTAGTAGTCGTGGGTGAAACTGTGGGAGACCTGGTAGATGTAGGGCTTTTAGTGGTTGTTGGAGCAATAGTAGGAGGTCTCGCTGTTGTAGGAATAGTAGTAGGACTTTTAGTGGTTGTTGGACAGATAGTAGGTGCTCTAGTAGTTGTTGGTGTAATGGTAGAAGGTCTAGTTGTCGGAGCTCTTGTGGTGGTGGGTGTAACAGTAGGAGGTCTTGTTGTTGTGGGATTTTTGGTTGTTGGAGAAGTAGTTGGTGCTCTAGTAGTGGTGGGTGCAATGGTAGGAGATCTAGTTGTTGTAGGAGTAGAAGTTGTTGGGACTCTCGTTGTAGTTGTGGGCGAAACTGTGGGGGACCTGGTAGATGTAGGGCTTTTAGTAGTTGTTGGATGAGCAGTGGATGCTCTAGTAGTTGTGGGTGAAACTGTGGGAGACCTGGTTGTAGGGCTTTTAGTAGTTGTTGGAGCAATAGTAGGAGGTCTCGATGTTGTAGGAGTTCTAGTAGTTGGTGCCATTGTCGGTGATTTGGTTGTTAAAACTGTTCTAGTAGTGGTGGGCGAATTACTGGGCCTAGTAGTCGTTGGAGCATTAGATGTTGGAGGTCTACTAGTAGAAGTAGGTGTAGGCGTCCTAATTGTATAGTGAGGTTCTATAGTCCTAGGATATGAGTCATCCCATACTCCTAGTCCTGTTACGAGGTCATAACCTTTTACGCACCTAAACGTATTGGTACCATCAGACGAAAATCCATTCGTGACATCCTTTATAGGAATATTTCCACCGTATACGTAGTTCAAACTATATAAAGCTCCTGTAATGGCAGCACGTGCTGCTATTATTGGTGTTGATGCACTAGTACCGCCCAAACTCATCCAGCAATTACCGCTTGAGCAATCATAGCTATTATATACTGAAAGTCCGACATCAGGATCAGCTATCAACGAAATATCCTAATGATTAAATTAAATAAAAAATAGTTGAACATACTGGAACAGCTCTAAATCCATTCGTGTTGATTGAACCTGTTTTTTGGGAAAGTGGCTTCGGAGAATATGCTGATATTCCGCCCCCACTAAAACTCCAGCCGTACTCAACCCCGTTAGTTGAATTGATAGAAGTGCCGCCAACTGCAACGACCTCTGCTGAAACACTTGGGTAAGTGATTTGAGCTCCAATGTCACCTGTTGAAGCGAAGAGGGAAGTGCCAGGCCATGCAAAATTAAATATCGAATGAGTATTGCCCATCAAACTCGGGAGTCCCCCAATGACATTGATATATAACTAGCTACTTGGCGGGCATACATGACGGCGGCAACTAAGTCTGCCAAAATGTCAGATTGTGATAGTACTATTATTTTTTTTGCTGATGGGGCTATTGCATGCGCCCATTGTACGTCTAAAGCTATTTCGTGTACCCAACGGTTATTTACACCAGGAAGATTTGATCCTCCCGTCTGATTTACAATCTTCAAGCAGCCATTACTTGTTGTGCACTGGGGCAGTCCAAACTTTGTACTAAAAGTGATCAAATCTCTTTCAATGTAAGGATAGCTGTATGCATTGACAATGGCAATAGTTTTTCCTTGACCAGCGGAGTTGGCTGTTGGAAAATGATACCTAGATTTAACTTCGGATGGAGACAAGCCGGGAGGATCTTCCTCGTGTATTGATTTCACCTCGACAAAGTGTTTGACTCTCCTCCAATATGCATCCGCAGGAAACATTTTTGTATCACATCTAGTATATCCCAACATCAAATATAAAACCAAAAGAGAGTTCAATAGTACCCATATCTTCATGTGTGATGATAAAGATTTTTGGATTATCTTGTTATATTTCTAGACTTTTAGGTATTATTAGCACAACAGCCTATTACAATAATACTGATTATCTTAACAGATTTTCCGTTATCCCGCACCGACTAATGATTAGATCAATTATTACTATTAGCTAATTATAATATTAAATAGTAGCTACTTATCAAAATACAACAATTGTAATTAAGACATCATGAGAATAACTATTTTAAATTTATAGACCAAAAGAACCTGATAAAAGCATCTCTATGTTCTTGAAACCTCTATTAAAAGCGATTCTAGATGCACTGTTGCCCTTACTGTCCTCTAAGGTCACATCAGCTCTACTTGATAATAACCTTTTTACCACATTTTCGTGTCCACATCTAGAGGCTATGATAAGAGCTGTCTCCCCGTCTTTGTTTCTAGCGTCTATAATAGCTTCATTTTGTATTAACAGTGATACCATAGCATCGTCCCCCCTTCCAGCAGCTAAATGTAGTGCTGAGTCACCCTTATTATTCTTAATATTAACAACTGTTGCTCTTTTTAGCAGAAATTCTACATTTTTAGTACGACCGTGTAGGGCTGCTCTATGGAGTGCGGTGTCACCAGATTTGCTTTGTAGATTATAATAAGCTCCTTTATCACTAATTGCTTCTAACAGCTCTAAACTACAAGTTTAAACACTTTTTTTAGTAAATGATTTACCTATCGTGACCTGCGGCAACAATTATAGGTGTATTACCGTCAAAATTAGATACGTTAACGTCTGCTCCATTATCCAAAAGTATCAAGGACGTTTTAATGTTTTCGCACAGTACTGCATAAAGCAATGGTGTGTTTCCATATTGTCTATCTTGAATGTTTATCTCCAGCTTTTGGTTTATCAATAATTGAACTATAGTAGGGTAATCATGTGCCGCATGCAACGGTGTCACTCCATTAAGATCTACATTTAAATCAGCTCCATTAAATATCAGATACTCAACAATTTCGGGGACACCTGATCTTGATGCCTCAATCACCCATGCATTATCCTTGGACAGTAGTTTGATGTTAGCTCTGTTGTTTTTAAATACGGTCATTGCCAAACGTATGTCTGTCATACGCCTAAGAGATATCGCGTCGCTCATGATTTTAACAGCATCCTCTAGAGATATTGGGTTTGTGCTCATTTTGAAAATATGGTTGAGTGGTACTGCATGAAGACAATGAGTTAAAGATAATGTGCTCGGAGCACTCTCTAGTAAATAAGAATTTAAAGTAAATTACAAACAAATGAGCTATTTGACTCTAAAGCTTTAATACCGTCTGGATAAATTGAACTGTTCATTTTTACAATCTTATTCAATTTGTTTGCTGAAGAATGTCCTCAACCCTAATCGAACAGGCAAGGACACACCATCATGATCTAGAGCACTCTATCAAATCACTAGTATTTGAAATACAACACAAATCGAAAACCCAAAAGAGAATTGTTTTTCAAAATCACCGCATCAATCATCAAGTTGAAAAAATGCAAAAGAGTGCAGAGGAACTATTAAATATATACGAGGATTCGAATGGCTTCCGAAGAAGTGAAATTGAATCGCTAACCGAGTCAACATTACAAAAGACCATTGCACAGTTCGACACTAGGCTCGCCGAAATGAGAGAATATCACAGAAACTTCCCATCAAACCCAATGAACAGAGATGCAGAGTTACCCATTTTCGAACAAATAACAAAGCTACAACAAGAGCTAGAAGAAAAGATCCAATTTTCCGGGGAGGAATCTTTCGGCAAGTATGTTGATCTTCACTCCCTCTACATGCAATACATTAATTTGCCTCACGTAGATAATTCAATAGATTATCTCAACTACCTAAACCAATTCCACATGTTCCATCGCATCGACCAAAAGACAAAAGAAAAGGCCTCTTATCGTAAATACCTTCAAGATTTATTCGACTACCTCGTCGACTTTCACAAAAGAACACAACCACTTTCCGACCTAACACAAATAACGAAATCAATCATTGAACAGTTTGAGTCCGACTGGTCCAATCAAAAAGTACAAGGTTGGTCGAAGCCATCAAACGAACCAGAAGAATCCAACAATACAGATCAAACCAAGAAAAAGAGAAAGAGGAGAGGAAAATCAAACACTAATCAAGACGTCAACAAATCAACTGCGCTGTTGGAACGAAAAATCATTAATTTCACAAAACTTTTGGACGACGTGATCGAGTCAACAAAGATACAAATCGAAAAGAAACAAGGACGTACTTGGGAAGAAATTGAAAATGACCTGGAGAGAGAGGAACAAGCAGAACAAAAAGCAGAAGAGACTGAGTTGGCCAGCATGGAGGCGGGAGATCAATACATTGAAGAGGAACAAGAAGAAACAGAAGAAGATAAGATGGGCGCTATAAGCAATCCATTAAACTTACCGATGGGTTGGGATGGAAAACCAATTCCTTACTGGCTGTACAAACTACACGGATTAGGAAATGAATACAAATGTGAAATATGTGGAAATCAAACCTATTGGGGACCGCGTGCCTTTGAAAGACATTTCCAGGAGTGGCGTCATCACAACGGAATGAGGTGTTTGAGGATTCCTAACACTAGACATTTCCATCACATTACCATCATTGCAGATGCATTGGAGTTGTGGGAGAAGATTAAAGTTCAAGCCGATGAGCAAACATGGAAGGGTGACACTATGGAGGAGTTTGAGGATAAGGATGGGAACGTTTACAACAAGAAGACCTTTGAGGATCTCAAGAGGCAAGGAATTTTGTAATAAACGTTCTTGTTTTTTTTATTTGATGAGGATTGTTGCTCTTGTATTTAGTTAAAAGTATTCTTAAAACTACAAAACATGTCATGTTTGTCGTCAATGGTCATTTTATCAACGGTGGTCACCACCGATTAAATTAGAATCCAAATTAGAACCGGTTGACGATAATGTTCGTATAACTTCGGAAGCAATCATGAGTTACCCAAGCATTAATGAACAGGAATCTCATGATTTCTATGTAAAGGTAGTAGTAACGGGGGATTCCGGTGTAGGAAAATCGAATTTAATGTCGCAGTTTACGAATAAAGGCTTCAGACTGGATAGTAAATCCACCATCGGTATAGAATTTTCAAAGAAGCTGTTAAAGTTGGATAATGGAACAGTGCTAGCACATGTTTGGGATACTGCGGGCCAAGAAAGATTCCGCTCTTTGTCTGCAACATTTTACAGAGGGGCGAAAGGCTCTCTACTCGCCTATGATGTCACAAGTAGACAAACGTTTATAAACTGCAAAACATGGCTGAAGGAGTTTAGGGATATGGCAGATCCCAATGCGATCACAGTTTTAATCGGAAACAAGAATGACCTTCGGCATTTAAGGGCTGTTACAGTCGAGGAAGGAAAGATTTTCGCTGAACAAAATGGTCTACTATTCCTAGAAACATCGGCACTAGAGAACTACAACGTAGAGGAGGCATTCAAAACATTGTTAGTCGAGTGCACAAGGGACATGCAAAGAATAGTATCAGATGATAAAACAGATAGCGTTGTACCTCATGGGCTACCCATCAGTTCCCTTGAACCCACTCCTGCTGCAAAACCCTGCTTCTCTTGTCAATAAAACCTAATTCTTGTAACAAACTGTAGGTGAACGTAGAGGATGTGTTGATTGATATAAACTCAAAATTTGATTTATTTTGAAACAACTTTAGTAGCACTAAAAACGCACTCAACACCACCATTGGTTGCAGGCACAATAACGAGAAGGTTTGGTATAGAAGTAGTAGGCATCACGAGCCGTTTACGTCTTCCCTCGAATTCAACGTCTAACGGATTGAATTTGAAATAGTTACTGATTAAGATACCATTTCGTAACTCATACGACCATCAAGTAATTAAATTATATTTTTGATAGAAAAAAGGCATTATCGGTTCCTTTAAAGTTTCGGAAACCATTCTTTTTGCCGTAGGAGAAGTACTTCGAAAGTAGTTCCGAAAACACATCCCTCAGCTCCACAGCCTCGATCTCATTTATAGCTTCCCAAATTTGAATTAGTGCATCATGACAGTCGGAATAAATGATCATTAGTCAACCTGATTGTTGCGTCACTCTCAGGTGATACGTGGTCATTAACCTCAGCCATCACCTTCCAGTAATGTGCACTTAAAATGTCATTTGTGGAAATTACTCTTCCATGTAGATCTTGACAATCCTGTCTTACTTGTGATTTGATGCGTTCAACTTCCTCCACAGTAAATACTCTGTGGTTCATAAAACATCCCATTGTCATGACTTGAATGGTGTTAAATGTATTAACAAGAGTTTTCATCGCACCAACCGCTATCATACGCTTCTTCTTTGCTTATGATGCGTTTGTTTTTTATCACTATGCATTTATTGCTTGGTGATTGTGAAATAAATGTGTCATGATAGAGTTCGCCTCATGACTGCATGATACGAGAAAAGCCCTGAGCGTCGGTAATACCGTGGTTTAAAGAAACACTAAGAAGGCTTTTTACCATCTGTAAAGTGAGTTACGTCGATGGTAACCTGTGCCACAGGGCACAATGGTGCCACCTATTTGTGGATAAACCTTCAAGAGTTGTGTCAATGAATTACACAAGCACTCCTCAATCAGCTTTTCGAAAATGTAACCGAACGTCATTGTGAATCTAGACTATACATCAATCGGTGATAATTGCGTGTAAATGACAAGTTGTTGTAAAAAAATTGATTTTGATTGTATTAAAAAAATGGAAGAACAAGACGCCAAGAGGATAGCAGGGTATGCAGCAGTTGATGAATTTGTTAAGAATAATCAAGTTGTTGGAATTGGAGCAGGTTCTACCGTTCCTTTCTGTGTCGAAAGAATAAAGCAGAGGGTCGACGAGGAAGGATTAAGCCTTGTTTGCATTCCTTCTGGTTATCAAGCTAAACAACTTATTTTGGACCATGTAACAATCACTTTGATATGATCTCACAACCCAAGGGTCTTATTCTTAGTGATCTAAGCCAACATCCTGACATTGATGTTGCTATAGATGGTGCAGATGAAATTGATAAGGATTTAAATCTTATAAAAGGTGGAGGCGGTTGTCAGTTGCAAGAGAAAATTCTTGCATCGTGCGCAAAGTTGTTAATAATCGTAGCTGACTTTCACAAAGTATGAATTTTTGATCACATTATTAAAACGGTTTAGGAGTCACAAAATCTTGGGGAGTATTGGAAGAGAGGAGTTCCTGTCGAAGTTATTCCTATGGCAGTTGTTCCCGTGATGAACAAGGTGAAGAAGTTGGGTGGGAATCCAGTAATAAGATTTGGCGTGATGAAGGCAGGGCCTGTTGTTACTGACAATGGTAACCTAGTAGTTGATGTAGATTTTGGAATCATTCAGAACCCAAACGAATTAAATGAACAATTAACAAGAATACCAGGAGTGGTCGAAACTGGTTTATTTATTGGCATGGCTGACAAAGTATTTATCGGGCAGGCCGATGGAGGACTTCATACAATTGTAAGAAAATGAATAATATATTGCACTTTATGTACTTTGATCTAATCTGTGTCCTTGCGTAATGCTTTTGACAGTCATTGGTCCGACATTATGTATTTGATTGTAATTAGGCTTTCTTAGTTTAAAGTATCTAACGTAATTTTTTGTTATTTCGATGACGAGAACACTACCACCGGGAGGTATTCTGTATTCTTTTGGACCACCAAAGAAGAGAAGAAGAAACCAACGAAGCCATCCACCAGTTGACATTAGTTTACAATATTTATTTTTTCATTAACAAATTTTTCACTTTGACTGCCAACTCCTTCGCCTCCTTCTCATCCTTAGCTTTTTGATCATTCTCATTTAATTCTTGATCCTGACTCACATTAAATAATCTTTTCAGCAAAGGAATATAGGTCCCTCTAATCTCTTTCAACTTTTCTGCAGCAACATCCACACTAATCTCATTAATCTGCTCCAAAATGTCTTTGTCTTGATGCTTCTGCTTTAAAACAAGAGCCAACTGACTCATCACACTAGCGACTGTATTCTTATCAAGCCTACTGGAGTGTTTTCATAAATGTAGAGCGCTTGTCTAAAGTACATTTCCGATGTTTGCAAATCCTTCATCTTAAAGTGTGCTGTGGCAATGTTGTTTAGGGTTGCACCTAATTCGCTTAATGCGATTGTCTGTAAGTTGGGTTGCTCCTGACCCTTCTTTATTTCACCCGATATAAGACTGAGTGCTGTTTTGAAGTGCTCGAGTGCGGCTTCGTACTCTTTTTCGTTTAATTTGATTAGACCCATGCTGTTCAACATTGTCAAGTTCATTTTATGGTATAGAGCGTTGACTGGGTACAAGTTTGTTAGTTTGTCAAATGCATGCGTGGCGTCCTTGAAAGTGTCATAGGCTGGTAGGTTTCTAATAAGCTGACATTGTGCGATATTATGTTTGGTTTTTATGCCAAGCAATAGTAGTTCTAAGTAGATCAGTTCTTTATTATATGATTTTGTTGTGGCTTGATCAATGGCTTCTGAATTATTCGAGAAAATTTGTTGTGCCAATGTGTAATTCTTGACATTCTCAAACTGGTACAAACCCTGGGTGTTCAGAAAACCAGCAAGCACTAAAGTAATCTCCTCTTCTTCTATTTTGTCAGCGGGCTTTACTTGTCTCAAGATCCCTTCTGCTTTGCTGAGCAACTTTTTAATGTCCACAAAGCCATATTTACGATTTTTTTGGTTTACGGAGATGCGACTCTTTTCTAGTTCTCTCAACACTTCCGCAAGGTTGTTGTACGTCACCGCTAACATCATTTGATCTTTCGGGTCTTTCGATTTCTCCAAAATTGCGACACCACCCTCAAAATATGACAAGCAAGTGGGAAAATCTTTCTTTTCCTGAGCAGTATAACCATCCTTGATTAAATTTTTCGCACCTTGTATGTCTAGTTTGACTGCAAAGTTTCTTGCACAATTGGTTGCTAAAATCGGTACTTGTCTATACGGTAGATTGATGATCCCTGTCCTCAATAAACATGTCCTTATCATCATTATTAACACTCATTACAATCGATATTACACAAAAATTTTAATGTCCCATAAATCACACCCAAACATTTCAAGTGTGTGAACATTACAGCACCACCTGTTTTATAGGTTATGATGAATGGAAAGCAAATGAATAGCTGCTACTCATGAACAGTCTATTTGACTTTGACAGACAAACAATCATATACCAAACTCGACTGACCTTTATTTATTTTATTGGTCCAGCTTTCACCGAAACTTTTTGGCCAAATTTAATACTCGTGACATTTGTGCATCAATTCCTTCGAGCTCATCCTTTACCGACGCTATTTCGTGACACTTACATGCCCGAGCAATTGCAATTTTCGTAAGTCTATCCCTTTCGTTGCACTCCTCTACAATCTTTTCCTTCTCCACCTGAATTGCTTGTATGTTAGCAGATAGTACCATCTCCCTCTCGTTACACTCCTTGATTTGGTTTTGTAATTGCAACACCAACTGTTCCAACTTTGAGCGTTCTGATTCTGAATTCTCAAGGAGTGTGTTGGTGCGGGTGGCAGTGAGTTCGGCGTCTTCTGTACGCTTCATGCACTCTTGCAGTTCGTGCTCCAACTCCTTGACCCGCTCCGAAGCCGATACGTTCGTGGTAAACATTTCTGTGAAATCTTGACAACTCTCCTGCTTGATTTTATCATCAACAATCGACCTCTAACAGTAAATTAAACAACTTTGAACTTGAAACGTACTAGTTCGTTAATGTCACTGCCCCTGTTAATGTGTAAAAGATCCAGGGACTTTGTTATAAATGTAACGGGAACAATATTTGCCTTGTTCTTCTTTGCAATATTAATGTATTCGTGGCTGACGTTGGGGTCCGCAGCAACCACAAGGAAAGAGTTCTTCCCCGTAACCGAATGTATGCTCAAACAAATGGAGCCCCCATTATTAGTCACGCACTTTTCCAAATCCTTCTTATCCAGTCCATTATTATATTGCTTAAAGTTACCCAAAAAGAAGAAACTCTTTCTCAAAAAAATTGCAGAAGTTGGTACCATGTACCTCCCACCGTCCGCACGCGTAGTATTATTATGGTTAATATTGGATTGTCGTTGTTGAAGAGGAGAAGATATCATGTGTTTACAAATTTTTTTATTTCTACACCGCCCTCGCTCTCTTTTCAGCAATTCTCCTCTCCTTCTCCTTCTTCTTGAGATCAACAAACAATTTCTTCTTGTATAATTTTCTATTGAGAATCACGCTATCGCTGAAACGAGTGTGTCTTGGATTTCTTCTGGGTTCGTGCCAATGAGTCAACCTACCAGTCACGATAGTACTGGGTGCCTCCAGTTCCATATCATAAATCTTGTTATCGAGCAACGCCTGTCTCAACGATCTCATGGCACCAATCTTCTCCTTCAAGCTCATGCTCGTATTCTTGGCCACAGCTCTTCCATACTCTCTCAGACGCTCCGTCACAATATGACTGCTCGGTCCCTCTGGCACCTTCTCTTCGATGATACCATCAAAGTAATTCTGAATGGGACCCACCATGTTCCAATTGGTCTTGCTCACCACGCGACCGCTCTGCACATCTTCGATATAGGGACGTGGAATTTGTGGCTCTCTCACGTACTGTTCGTGCAAGAACGCTCTATGAGCAAATCTCTCGGCAATTGCCAAAATGTGATGGCTCATGTACGTCGGATCGTCGTCTTCGTCGTCGTTCAATACATCTTCGATATCTGCAATGGTGCTCTCGTCAAAATCATCCTTGACGTCGGTCTTTACGCGATCGATTCGATTCAATTGAGTTAATTTGGTTTCGGTCAATCGATTCATGGTCTCGCTTTGATTTTCTGGACCTGGAACGTAACGAGCGTGATAAATGGTGTTGGTGGGCGCGATCGTTCTTTCGTATTCTTCTTGTTCGATGCGCGCTTGGTCCCTGTAGAATTGCATGGTGTGCTTGAGGCCCAAATGATTTCCTAATCTCGGTAACAAGGGATCGAATTCTACATGTAATTCGCCACTAGAGTAATAAGAATTCGATGATTCTAATAAACGATCGTCTTTCAAAGGAGCACCTGCCATCGGATCGTCCTTGTATAACAAACCATGAAATTTATCAGAGTCCAGTAGCGAGTGATTGGCATCGAGATAGTCGCCATCATCAATGATTTTGATTTCTTCTTGTCCGTTCATTCCTGCACCAGGTGCCAATATTTGATTCAAAGTTGTTCTTTGGAACGGCTCGAATCGATCGATTAGTTCTGGACTCTTTTGAGAGATTTCGGATTCGAGCGCATCGGATAACGATCCTTGTTTCAAAAAGGATTGAACCGTGCTCAGCGAATCGGTAATGTCAATGTGTTCGTATTGACGATCGACTCGCTCGTTGAATGCATCCATGAGAATTCCAGTGTTGTGTTCGCTGTTAAGCGATTGTTTGGTCAGCGCTAACGATCGTTTCACTATCGTTTCTTCTTGTTCGTATCGCTTGAGATTGGATGCTGCTATTTTGCCGGCGTCGCGATGAACTCCTACTTGTTGGTGTAGTTCGAGGAATTGGTCGTGGGCATCTGGCGATAGGTAATCATCCATCAAGAGTTCTTGTGGCAGATAAGTATCGAACGGATCGATTTGATTGGTGAGGTATTGATTCAAATAGGAATCGTCAATTTCAGAAAGACCGGATTCTTCTTCGGATTCTTCTTCTTCTTCTTCTTGAGGTGGTTGTTGTGAAGATGTAGAAATCGAATCGAATGTTGATTGGATTGAATCTGTAATTGGTTGTGGTGCGATCGGTTTGATGGGTTCCTTGTTCAAAATACTCTTCTTGATGGATGCAAACAATGCAGAATTCTTAATTTTCGGATCATTGATTTCGCTGGATGGGTTCAAATCTCTGGTTTGTTCGTCTTGTTTCAGAATATCTAATTTAATGTCTGATAATAAATTAGAAGCCGTCGAACCAGCATTAGCCAAATCTGCATCTTGTGCATCGGCTAATGGTAATTTAAACGTGTCCAATTCTTCTTTTTTGGCTTTTGCATGATCGGTTGTGATTCCCAATTTGGATGCGAGGGGATTTGCTCTAGGATCGTTTTGACCATCTTCATCTTCTTGATCATTAGCTTCGCTTATTTTCAAAAGATCTGCCAATTTGTATTGATCCATCAATTCACGAAGTTCGATTCCTTCGGCCATTGGCACTCCCTGTGCTTCGTTTATTGCATTTTCATCGAATACTTCTTGTTTAACGTCGTGTTCTTTTTCGAGAGGTGTTTCGCTTTGATTATTGTAACGAATCAAATCTTCTTCTAATAAATCTTGATGTTCGGTGTCATAGATGGGATGTTTGGAATGTTCGTCGTTTACATTCTTCATCAAATCGTCGAAATTAAGCGACGCTCTGGGGAAGTAATCTTCCAAGAATCCAAGATCGTGTTCCGTTTCCTTGTTCATGTTTCCTTCGAGAGTAATGTCGGATCGGATCGATTCAATGTCGCGATGGATTCTGGTTTGATTTAATGTGCTCGCTATAATGTGTTCGAGTCCTTTTGGTTGGCGATAGGCACTGATGAGCTCCGGCGTTAATTTTCCATTATTTCTTAATTCCAGCAAACGAAGATTTTTGAGCATGTCGAATGCGCTCGGATTGTAATGATCGGCTGGATCGATGCTGAAACCTCTTTCGGAATCATCCGATAAAACCTTCATAAAGTCGCTTTCGTATTCGGCATTGCCCTGTGCGATCTGATCGAACATTAAATATCTTTGGATGGGATATCGTCCTTGATCGGTATATTTCTTGAACAAGATGGGCATCAATTTGACGAGCGCTGTTGCTTGGTCGTTGGTGAGATCGGACTCGTCCATAATCTTTTGTGTGTGTAGTTGCATCATGGTGGTGAAATCCTTCATCTTGTCCAACAGGTCCAATTGTCCATTATCCATGTTGGATGCATGGATCAACTTTTCTCCGAATTGAGCGTGCACCACTTCTGATTCTGGATCGGTGGCTACTTGTGCAATGACTTCGTCCATTCCTTCCCACTCCAACGTGTCCATGTAAGAAGCAGCGTGTTGCATTCTGGCGGTACCTTGTTCCAAATCCTTCTTCTCGAAGAACTCCAAAAAACTCACCGCTCCTTCTAAACCAGCTACTGCTTCAGTGTCTTCGCCGTAATTCGAATCCGAATCATAATCAGTTTCATCATCGGATGCAAATTCATCATTGACCGTGTCGAGCAATTCGGTCACTTCGGGATCTTCTTCGTCGACGATCTTACCGAATGCCTTTTCGGCCATCAATGATACTCTTAATTCTCTCAACTCTTCTTGGACCAAATCGGCATCAGGTTGTTCTTCGTTCATTAGATCAGACGCTCTTTGTTTGATGGTTTCTTTGATGGCATTTAATGTTCTCTTCTTGTTCTCTCTGGCTTGTAACAATCTCTTCATTTGTATGGGAGTCATGTTGAGTGATTTTTGATGGTTTTGTTGAACGCGATCTGCTAATGGGTTTCCTTGTACCGGACCATTCTCGTCAAACTTGATGGTGTATTGGTAAGGAATGCTCTCTCTAATGTTTTTGGCCTTTATGATGGTTTTGAGGAGAGGATCTCTGGGATTGTCTGATTCGAGATAATGAATGTGATCATCGATGGGAGAAGGGTGTACTTGATGGGTCGGATAATAATTTTTAGCTAACTTGAATTCTTGACGAATGTTTTTGAATGGTTGGTCGATTGCATCATCGCGGGGTTGTACCAACTTTTGGATGAATCCATCTGGAGTGGATACGTTTTTATATAAATCTCTTCCTTGTACAAAAAGGTCTTGTGGAGTATAACCCTCCTTTCCTGACAAAACAACATCAATGCCGTTTCTTCTCAAAAATTTTTTCCTCTCTCTTTTCCCTAATTGCTCTGGCGTTAAGAGTTGTTCCTCTCGTTGATTGTCTTTATTGTCGGGTGATTGACCGGCATCGGATGATCCTGCTTTATTAAATCTAGAGGGACCGTTTTTATTCTTGTCTCCTCCTTTTATATCCAAACGACGATAGCTCCTAGAAGCTACGTTAGTGCATGCGACTCGCTGCTTTGTCAGTGAATACCGCAGCATATTTCACAAATATTGGGTCAACCTTTAGTTACAAAACTTTTAAAAAACAAGACAAAACAAGAAGTACATAACAATTTTACATTTAATTTTGTTCGTCTTGTTTCATTATCTTTCTTTGACCGGGCCTAATTCTACCAACAAGAATGCTTTTTGATGACGTAGGTGACTGAGGTGGGGATTGTGATAAAAGGTTGGAGAATCTAGAGTCAGAATTCTTCGGTATACCCGGTGGAGTAGAAACACGCCCGACAGAATTATTCTTACTATACATATCATAATCATCATCATCTATAAAATTGTCAAAATCATCAACCACTTTCATAATCTTGTGTTATCCTCTTTTAGCTCCCTTGTATATTTATCAGCAATAAGTGCCTCAAATATTTCATCGTGGTCATCTTTAACACTATTTTGTATGTTCAGTTCTGTTGTGGACATTGTATTTATTTTAATGTCATCTTGCCGAGCGGCCGCCTCAATGCTTTTTTGGTCCTTCTCCTTCTTTCGCTTTCTAAGAGTAGCGACAGCATTACCACAAAATACAGCCTTCGAACCGAATGTAAGCTCACTGCTAGAGTCCTCCACAACATCTTCTCTTCCCATTGCAGTGCCTGGTCTATTTGACGCACCCCTAGCTGTACCTGGCCTAGATCCGGCAGTACCAGGTCTGCTCAGCGAAGATCCTGGTCTCATGAAACCTGTTCCAGGTCTAGATAAAGAAGAGCCAGGCCTGTCGTTTGATCCGGACCGACTCATTGGCCTTCTTCCTAGCGAGGATGAGCTTCTCATTTCGTGACTAGTGGACGGGCGAGGTGTAGAGGCTATAATAATCGGCGACTCGTGCAAAGACTCATCAATCTCGCTGACCCTAGTATATTTGATAGCGCTGTGTAGCATGTTCATTTCTTTATCATCTGTATTACTTGGTCGTCGTGCTGAAGCTTTCGCCAAAGGCATATCGTCCAAATATTTCAGCTGCGGTATTGCGTCAATAATGTAGTCGTTATACTCTTCTAATTTACAAATAGGGTTTCCCTCCAGAGTCAGGCTTGTAAGATCTGTGCATGCACCCAAGTAATCAAGCTGTTCCAAGCTATCTATAGAATTTCTTCAATAGTTAAGATCATCAAAAAAGAAAAGAAATACCCCTCTAGGTCCAGTATTTGTAACTTTGTTAAATCTCCTACGGGGCTCAAGTCTCTTAAATCGTTAAATGATAAATATAGCTCCGTCAATCCGCTGAATGATATCTGTATCCCCTCTACTTCAGTAAGTCCGCACCGAGACAGCCACAATACAGACACGCTAGCTAAAGATGTACCCAAATCTCTTAACAACGTTGATGCATAACAATGATATAGCTTGCCTACCTTATTGAAGTTATTGTAGAGTCATTTAGCTTTAGCTGCGATAGTTTGGGCATTTTAAAACCCAAATCCCCCAGCGAGTTTTCGGTAGTGTTCACGATCAACTCCAAGTACTTTACCTCCGCGATGTCATCCTGTCCAGAAGCCACTCTCTTCAATAATGAGCGACAGGATCATAACAAGTCTTACCAATCTGTCCTCTGACAAGTACTCCTCTATAACTACTTCTCCTGTACTCCCCTCAACGTTGGTCATAATAACCCTGTCCCTCCAACTCTGCGCCCCATTATCAAAGCGATCCATATCGTCGTCATTTTGAATATTTTGTATACGCTTTAGATCCAGCCCGCTCACAAGCCGTGCCGAGTTCATTTTGCGGTTTGTTTAATCGACGAATTTTGTAACAAAAAATATAGACAAAAAGCACATCACAACCAGTCAGCCACAAACAGAGAGGATTCATGCACACCAATAAAATCCTTTATCAAAACACTGTCCAAGAAAAAAAGGAAACAACAATTATCATACAACAATTTTTTATTCATGAACTACTATTAATTATTTACTGTGGAGGTGGCTGTTGTTGCAAGACTCCCATGCTTCCTTGATGAACGATTGCATCCCCTGCCAAATTGTTGTTCACCAAATTCCATTCCATCACTTCGTTATAAATCAATTGTCTCAAATCACCCTTCTCTGCAAAAGTCTCAAACGAAAAGTCAAACATGTCGGCCACAGGTTCATCGTCCACGTCGTGAAGGCTCTCCAAGTATGGATGCTCCAATGCCTCGTCCACAGTGATCCTCTCGGTCGGGTCAAACTTTAACATTTTGCTCATCAGGTCCAATGCTTGAGGCGAAGCATTGGGGAAAAGACTTCTAAAGTTTCTGGAAGTCCTCGTCTGCAGACTCTTCAAGTACGTTTTGGCCTTCTCGCATCCCTTAATTTGAGATTCGGTTGGCGTGCCCAACACGTCCAATATAAGGTCTAGTTGATGTAAATAATTCTTTCCGGGGAAAAGTGCTTTTCGACCAAACAATTCTGCAAAGATGCAACCTACGCTCCATACATCAATAGCCTTAGTGGCAGTCTCCCACATCAACAATAGCTCAGGCGCACGATACCATCGGGTGGCTACGTACGGCGTACTCATCATTGGGTTGGCAGTTTCGAAATTAATTCCTCTTGACAGACCAAAATCACCTTTGATGGGGGTTAATGAATGAAAAATGATGCTACTCACAAATTTTTAATTCACAATCAGAGTTGAGTAGAATGTTGCTTGGCTTGAGATCGCGATGCAAAACGTTAGCAGAGTGTATGTATTTTAGTGCTCTTAATATTTGGTACAAAAAGTATTGAATATGTTGATCGCTGAGCGGTTGGTCGCTCTTTACAATCTGACGAAGATCGGTCTCCATCAGGTCGGTGACAATATATACATCATTGAACTGTCCTTGACTTCTGGGCGGAATCAAGTCCGTCAAACAAATGATCTTGAATGTTACTCGCCATGATGAATTTTTCATGCACTTACATTTTCGTGTTCAAAGTGCTTAAGGATTTTAATTTCCCTCAAAATACGTTTTTGAAACTCATGGTCATGTTCAAAAATGTTGAACACCTTCTTGATGGCTACCTTTTCGTTCAACTCAGAGTCAATTGCGGAGCTATTAGACGTTTGTTAGACGTTATAATTGTTCAAAAACCATACCAAACGATTCCGTATGCTCCTTGACCAATCGCATATTGAAGTTTATAACGTTCTGGTACTTCAAAAATGTTTTGAGCCACCTCATATCTTACAAGGACTGGTTGTCTTGGTGGTCCTTGAGGCGCTGATTGCATTTGAGTCCCTCCATTGGCAACGTAGCTTCCATCATATCCCATGTCATCGTCCTCATCGTCAACGTTTACCACCTGATTCTGATTGTATTGCCTAGCTCCTGCACTATACTGTTGCTGGCCTGGAAAGGAGTTAGTATTCATGATGGACCGCTATGAACGACGTCGACAACAGTGTTTGTATGTAGTTGTTTATTGGTCCGATTTTAGTTTAGTCAACCCAACTATTAAATATTTTCACCAAGATAAGAGTTAGTTCTAAAAGTACCAAGAGCTTTTATTGATCCTCAAAATATTCATCATCCTCATAAAATTCCGTCGATGAATTCTTCTCAAACGGCTTGTAGCAAAATCTTCTTAATTCTTTTGTACATTCGACTTGTCTCATTTGTTTCTTTTGTGTGTTCCTCAACTCGTAGGGACCGTACTTGATGCGTTTCAGCCGTGTCACGACCATGTTAAATTGTTGGAAAATCTTTCTAATTTCTCTATTCTTGCCCTCGTAGAGACTGACCCGAAGCCATGTGAAATGACTGCATTCACGATGAATGGTGGCCACACACTTTCCGTACCTTTTGCCTTCAATGTTAGTTCCCTGCTTGAATTTATCCAAGTGCTTTTCTGTAACCCTTCCATGTATTTTGACCAGATATTGTCTCTCTAGTTCTGAGGAAGGTAGCTCCATGTATCTCTTTAACGCTCCATCATTGGTTAGTAGCACTAATCCTTCGCTCATAAAATCAAGACGGCCTATTACCATCAAGTGTCCAAGACCATGCTTGTTCAGTTCATCTTGTATGGTAACTCTATTTTTGTATTTATTTGAATCTACACGGTCACTTAGCATTTCTCTTGGCTTGTTAAATGCGTAGAGCAGAACTTGACTTGCAGATTCTCTTGTCAAGGAATTTGTGACCTATGTGCGTTAATTGGTAATCTTGATTGTTGTCTTACCATCCGATCATCAACATAAACTTTATCACCTGGTGATATTTTTATCCCTGTTTCACGCTCTGTAGTTATTGAACCATTAACTTTAATGCGTCCTTTTTTTATCATCTCAACTGCTTGTCTCCTTGAACATAAACCTAATCTTGCCAAATACTTTGATAATCTCTGAGTGCCATCACTATCCAAATCAGTAGGCGACATTGTGGCTGGTTCTACGGACTCTATAGCTTGTATTGCTTTTTGTCTTTCGTTTTCTGATCTGTTTTCGAGTGAGTTAAAGTAAGACGACCAGACGCACATTTTTTTTGCCTTCCATGGTTTATGTTGTTGCACAGCTTCTACTTTTTTCTGAGCAACAATACGGGCATAATATCTAATAGAATTTTTCGATAACGCACATGAGTGTGCTGTTTGAACAACAAGTCGTGTGGTGAAAAAATTGAACATGGTTTACAATGACTTTTTTGACTTTTTATTTGTGGTTTTTTCTGGGTTGTTCTCCTTCTCAATGTTACTTACCAGTCTCTCGTAGGCATACTTGTGCTGCAAATCGACCATGGCATCTATAAACTCATCAAGGCCTTCACCACCCATCACAGAATCGATATTATTCAAAGTGACGCCCGATCGATGATCCGTGACTCGATGTTGAGGAAAGTTATATGTCCTGATTTTATCGGACCGATCTCCTCCACCTATTTGTGTATCTCTTTGTCCCTTGACTTCTTCTGATTTCTTCTTTTTGTCCATGTCGTGCAGTCTTGATTTGAGCACTTCCATAGCACGTGCTCTGTTTTGAATTTGAGATCTCTCATCAGAAATAGAAACGACTATTCCTGTCGGCATGTGAGTGATTCGGACGGCCGAATCTGTTTTGTTGACTGATTGTCCACCTGCACCACTAGCACGGTACGTGTCCACACGGATGTCATTGTTGTTGATTTTGACATCTACATCTTGATATTCTGGAAGTACGACAACGCTACATGCACTAGTGTGTACTTTATCGCTATTCTCTGGCACTCTTTGAACACGATGGACGCCTGATTCGTAAATAAGGTGTGTGAAGGGATTATTATCTTTGGATCCGCTGACTGATGCGATACCTTCTTTTAGACCATGACCCATGGTCTTGTTCAAATACAAAGTTTGCCACCCCCAATCCTTACTTTTGCAGTATAACTGATACATTTCAAAGACTTCCATGGCCCAGTATGACGCCTCGTCACCACCTACACCGGGTCTGACTTCGAGTAATATGTTAGTGACGTTGGCGGTGTCTTTGTCTGTTCTGCTTTCCAACTCTCTTTCCACCAATAGATTCATTATATCATCTTCTGACTCTTCCAACTCACCCGATTTGTTAAATGCTTCCAACTCCTCTTTTGCAAATTGCTTCATTTCTGGATCTTCGTTAGGATCTTGGATTGAGTTTTGGTAGCCTTGTCTGACCCTCTTCTTATTTTCATATTGATCCCATGATTGTTGAAGCTGTGACAACCACTTGAACTCTTCAGATGACTCTTTGCTCCCTGACCCACTGAACAATTCTTGCTGTATTTTCTCTCGACGCTCATTCAATTTCGAAACATGCTTTTCGATTAATGCATCAACTTTAAAAAAGGCCAAAGTATTTGTATGAAACAATGATTTTGTGAACAGTGGTCTGTGGATAAGGTTGTTCCTCAGAAGGCATTGTTGTGTGAATTTAATTAGCATTGTTTTGTAACCTGGTCGGACAAGATGTTTGATGCGATCAGTAATTTCATGAAAAGTAAGACGGTGAGTTAGCAAGTGGAAGATTATACAACAAAGATATGGAATATAAATAATTGTCATTGTGAAGTGACAATAATTGATCAAGAACCTTTTATATTACTTATGCAACTACAAGATGATCGAATGGTGGGTCGGTGGAGTTAGTAATCCAAAATAAAAAATTCTACAACTTTTTAATTGGTTTCAAAATGGAGTTAGAATGCGATAATGGTATCACGACATTTGTGATATCAATCGTACGTCTTGTACATTGTTTTGCTTCTCATCTCTACTCACTTCAATGTATTCAAGACAGCTTATCGTGTCTTTTATTTCAAGTCCCCTTCGTTCCAACGTTCATTGAAATTTGAAAAGCGTGTACTTGTTTTTGTAAGTGTATTAATAAAACTAGATATACTAATCGGGACGGGACACGTCTAACATTCAAAACACAAAGAATTTTATACGATGGCTTTTTTAGATAGGACAGATGAATTTAACAGCCTGATACAAAATAAAGTTCAAAAGAAGAGCTTCGATGGAGGTGCGGTGAAGAAGAGGCAACCAATTGTAGCAGCCAACAGCAAGGAGGCTAGTAAAAAATTTTATTCGGAGGCTTCGCAAGTTTCACAAGGTCTTCAAAATACAGCAGACATACTCCAAAAACTGACCAAACGTGAGAATTCCTTCCTTACATTAAACTAACTTTTCAGTGGTTAAGAAAAGAACCCCATTCAATGATAATAGTGACCACATACAACATTTAACACTTATGGTCAAAGAGCAACTTGCGACTCACGGGCACACATTGAACAGCCTGTCTGGTCTAATTGAACAACAAAAAAACAATGTATACCAGAAAACAGAACAATCAACGCAACATACAAGTCATATACTCACGGGGCTAAATTCCAGACTATTATATGCCACACAAGAATTCCAAAAAGTTCTGATAACGCGCACAAAACAAAAAGAGACAGAGAGGAGTAGGCAAAGCAAATTTGCGTATGATTCCAAACCTCAATCAACCAGGGCTGTCATAAAACCTCCGCCCTCCCCAATGACTCCACAAAATACTGTAATCAACATGTCGCACTTGGAAGAGCAAAACCAACCAAACAACGGAGCTCAGCTTTTAGAATATGCTCCCAACAGGTTGACTGACGTCAATGATCGAATGATTCAGAAGAGAACAGATGAGGTCTTACAAATAGAACAAGACATTTCAAATTTGGGAAGCATGATGGGCCACCTCGCTGTCATGATCAAGCAGCAGGGAGAGTTAATGAACCGAATAGATTCTAATGTAATGCAGGCAAGAGAAAATGTAGATTTAGGACAGAACCAACTAATGAAATATTGGAGAAACATACAAGGAAATCAAGGATTGGTTTTGAAAATGTTTTTCGTCTTGATTGTGTTCATCATCTTTGTGGCTGTATTCGTTATTAAATAAACAATTTTTGTACTGACTCGTATCTGTGGGTGGTTGTTACTGTTTAAGCGTTGAAACGTCTTACAATAGAGAACAAAATGGTTGATCAAGAGTTGAAGAACAAAAGGGCCTTGTATAGATGTAAAAACAATTTCACCACCCTGGACCAAGTAGAATTGTACGAAGAGTATGCAAAGGCCCATAACTTGAACAGTAAGAACTCATTTGGCATGAAGGAAATAAAATTGTTTAGATGACGAGAAACAACAAAAATATACTTATAATGGAGATTTCAATAAAAAACTATCTCTTTGGTCGGGGGACAGTACAGCAATAGAAGTCGATGCTATTGTTAATGCTGCAAACGAAACTCTAATGGGTGGTGGTGGAATCGATGGCGCTATTCACAGAGCAGCAGGAAAGGATCTACAAAAAGAATGTGCCACCCTGAAAGGTTGTGACACGGGTAGCACAAAAATAACAAAAGGTTATCTGCTTCCAGCCAAGCACGTTCTTCACACTGTGGGACCTGTCGGAGAGAAACCGGACTTGCTTCGCAGCTGTTATGAAAGTTGCTTAAACCTAATGTTAGAAAATAACCTCAAATCTGTAGTATTTTGCTGCATCTCAACAGGTATTTTTGGTAAGTGAATAAGTTGGGGATTGACTAAACAATTAAGGATACCCTCTAAAAAATGCAGCACATGTTGCTCTTGATACTGTAAGAAAATGGATGGAGACAAACGATAACCACACAAAGATTGATCGCATCATTTTTGTTACTTTCCTTAAAAAGGAGGTCGACACATATAATGAACTTATGCCTTTGTACTTCCCACTGCCACCCAACAACGCAGAAGACAAAGTGGAAGATGAAGAAGAAGACAACGAAGATAATACCGAGACAAATGAATAAATCTAAGTGTTTATCGAAATTTTGAATTTAATTATCCTGATGTTCACTACCAAGCTTTGTAATACCAATTCTTAGTTGTCCAGCCAACAATCATGGTGTGCACCGAAATCTTTATTGCAGACGCATTTACAAAAGTGGCGTTTAATGGCAATCCTGCGGCAGTTTGTTTATTAAAAGAAAGTATTGATGAAGAAAAAATGAAGTTGATTGCAAGGGAGATGAATTTATCAGAAACAGCGTTTATAACCACGTCTGAATTGTCTAAAGAATCAGAAGTTATTCTCAATTTGAGGTGGTTCACACCAACTGTGGAGGTTGCGCTTTGTGGACATGCCACTCTCGCATCAGCACATATTTTAATTAACGAAGGATACTTATCTAGTTTACTGCCCAAATCAAATAACATACAAGAAATTAAATTTGACACCAAGTCAGGTAGGCTTGGTGTAACCAAAAGCAGCGATGGTAGGCTCACCATGGATTTCCCTCTCGGTGAACCCAAAAAGATCACTCTGTCAACAAACACTTTGGACAGGCTAATGTCTGTTCTATCTGTAGGTGACCGTGCATGTGTAAAAAATGTTGCACTTTGCAGGGTGACCAAAAAACTTTTAGTAGAGGTTGATAACTACCAAAGTGTAATACGCGCAAAGGCCAACAAA
Organism: Acrasis kona; assembly: GCA_026419775.2. Taxonomy (NCBI): domain Eukaryota; phylum Heterolobosea; class Eutetramitea; order Acrasida; family Acrasidae; genus Acrasis; species Acrasis kona. The sequence goes on along the minus strand of JAOPGA020001102.1, from coordinate 112,350 downwards.
GATTTAATGAATATAGATTTTGAGTGCAACGATGTAAATTTGCATGTGAGGGGAATTATCCTGACCACCGCTGATGCCCCACACCATCATGACCAAAGGTATGATTTTTGTTCAAGATACTTTTCGCCATGGAATGGAATTGCAGAAGATCCTGTAAATGGATCTGGTCATACTGTTCAAGGTGTTTATTATTCTAACATGCTAAACAAAAAGGATTTAGTTGCCTACCAAGCAAGTGATAGAACAGGTGTACTGTACTTAACTTTGAGTGAAAACCGTATTTTGATGTCTGGTTATGCCAAAACTGTTTTAAAAGGGTCAATAAATATTTAAAGTGAACCAATTATGTTAGTTGTTCTTATGATCCAACTATTAAATGACAATTATGAACTGTGTTTTTTAGAAGAGAGCAAAATTATAGAATACTTCCTTGGCCTCTTGTCTTGATTCAAGGTGCTCGGTCATCTCATCAAATCCAGGGTACTGTTACATTGCCATCATTTGTTTATGGATACATTTTCTCTAAACCGAACAATGCTATATATGTATCACTATCTCAAAACTGCGATAACAACTATTGCACACAAACATACCAAACCATTCTGACCAGTTTTGTTCTGAAAAATCTTTCCCATTGAATCTCTGTTGTGTTGTGTTTCTTTTGATATCGAGTAACTACAATGGCGACTCAATTCACACCAACGTCTGCCATGTTCTTTATCGAGAGGTCCTCTGAACTGTAACTCACATTGCAATATTTATCATTTGTGTACGTCATTCCGGAATGCTTGAATTTGTCTGCAATCCATCCATTGATACTGACCGCAAACGCAAAGATCACAATTAATGGTAGTTTCATTTTACAAGTCAGTTGAGTGTCATCGAAGTAGACAGGGAGCTCAATTACTGTATCAAGATTTATATTGGAAGAATAAATCCATCTGCTATGAGACAATTGACTACTAGGTGTGACCAAGCATAAATTTTATTTTGAGTACATGCTTTGCTTTTAACTTTGAACAGCATTACATCTTTTCCTATAGAGAGTGAATCTGTTTGTTCAGCAGCCTGGTTCTTTAAAATAAATCTGATTATCTTCTGTGATAAACGTTTGATTAATGTAATCATGAACCAACGTTCTGATGTAACTTTTTTTAAAATCTACCTTCGCTTCAATCTCACTAATCAACCTCTCAACGTTATTCTTGATATTGTTTAAAATAACTTCAGGACAATCGTGCATCCTTAATTTAAACATATCCAAATAATATTGCAACTCTTTCCGCTTCTCTGTTATGTCCTTTTCTATTCCATTTACTATTAGCGACCTATGATGCTTTATCCAATCAAATGAGATTGGTGGAGCATTTGCGTACAGATCAAGTTGCTGAGATGTACCTTGTGTGAAGGGATCAAGCGACATCAATTTGATAAACTAATCGATCATTTGATGCGAATTGGCGGTTATTAATACTTCTTACAAAGGGAAACACTCCACCTTGATGAAGCTCCGACAAGACAACTAGGAGGTGAAGAGGTCGAAGTAGCAAATACTTAAACAGATTTATAGAAGCACATCAACACTATATCAATGTTAAATTACTACAAGATTTACTGGTACATTGATATAGTGATGATGTGCCAATAATTATAATTTTTCGATCCAAGCAACACTGGCAAGTAATTCCAACAAAAGAAAATGCGATATAGCTTGTCCCTTCTATCAAATTGAAAAGAACGGATAAAATGCTTCTATTTAAGAAGAGAGAAGTTAGTATGAGTATATTAAAGGAACAAAAAGAAGCTACGTTTGGGATCGCATCAATGTGACGCCAGTAACAAATAAGGGTGGGCAACCTGATTTTTGAACACCTGCAAATACTGCAAATGGAATGTTTTGGAGCATGCGAAAAAATTCAACATCGAACATGAAAAGCCATCTTGAGAAGCATGGAATAAAGGAAAGAAGTCAAGTGGCAAGTGAGCAACCAAAGCTAGGAGATCGTGAACAAAACGAACGAGATGTTGTACAATTGGTTGTTGAGGAAGATTTACCTTTTACTTTCGTTGAGGCAACATTATTCCAACGCATTTTCAAAAACATTGGATTTGAAAATTCCATGTTAGCTGCAACATTGAAGCGCAGGGTTGAGCAATATTTTGACGAGTCGCGTCAAGAGCTTAAGAAGTTGTTAGAAGATACCTGCGATATAGTCGCTCTTTCACTTGATGGATGGACAATTCCCAATAATATTGCTTTTTTTGGTGTTATTGGTAGCTGGATTGGACCGCCAGTGTAATCAACCGTGTTATTCATTGAATGTTTAAGGGCAATTTTCAATTGTGAATGTTTAGTAATAAAACATATCCTGTCTTGATAGACAACGAATCATTGTTGATATTCTTTTTTTTAACCGAAACGCAGCATCGATGACGATTCTTTTGTTGTTTGAGTAATGGTAGTTTGACCCACTACTAAGATATCCAATTGCTGCTCAGAAGTTAATCTTCTAACTTTCCCTTTCTGTCTTATAAAACGCGATTGTATTGTGCTGCATATTAAAACACATTCAATGATGGGTGGAGACTCCGATGTGTTGATTAATTTGTTGTGTTCTTTGTAAGGAGTATTTATTTACAAAAAGTGATGAATGAGGACCTAACATCATCCACGTCCAGTGATGAAGATGATTACGAAGGAATTTATACCTCACCTTATAAGAAGATGAATTTACCAAGTGGTGAACTAGTAATTATAGCAGCCCCTGATGAAACAATGAAAAAGGTAGATGGAGAATTTACATTCTTTTCATCACTCATAATAGGATGAGAATTTATCAAGTATAGACGATAATACAGATGCTACAGATGATGGCGATAAAGTAAATGCCATTTTAGACGAACTTGACATCGAGGACAGTGAAGATGAGAACATGCTAGCTAGTATATGCGAACACTCGCAAAGTAACCCAAAAATATATCAAACTTACATTTATAATTTACAGAGTACACAAAAAACAGTGACTCCCAATCACGCATCATAAAAGAAATTGATCAGCTTCTAGTTTCACAGGATCCCGTCGAGGATCACTTAAACTTGGACGACATACTTGCAGAAGGAGAAGAGTTTGTGTATAGTGATGAAAGTAGCGAAGAAGAAGTAGAGAGATTGGTGACAGTAAAAAAAGTTAAGAAATCCCCAGCACAAATAGCACTGATACAAAGTGCACTTCAAATCATGAGGATCAATACCCCCAACCACATTACTGATTTTTTAAACAAGGACAGCACCAGATTGAAATTTGGCCAAGGTTGTGTAATTAAAACTTCTCAAACCTTGATCGCCATCGGAACCACTTACGGTCAAGTCCTATTGTTTAGCAGTAATGGCATACACGGCATATTCAAGTCAGGTTAGTAGTGCATATGCTCATTTTAATAATTCTTTAGATGTTGAAACACGTTACATCAATCAATATAATCAAGTAACAGCATTAGACATTACACCAAGCGGTGAAACAATAGCCATCGGATATCAACAAGGACAAATCTCCGTCTTTGACACCAAAACAAAAGTATGTGTTTGTGCTCATTAATGTTTACTAATCCTGCACGCAGGTGGTGGTGAAAAAATTATCGGACGTCTTCAACACACCTGTCGACAACATTGAATTCTTGAATGAAAAAGACCGCATCATTGCTTCGTCACAATCAGTCATGAAAATGATTTCGCTCAGCAAAGTTTTATTCGCAACCTACGCCGACGTTCGTTCTGTCTTCGACAATACCTTCGGACCCATACGGTACCTACGAGTGCTACCCTCAAATACACAATGCCACCACGCATCAAACCAATACACAATCATTAGCGTCGCAACCGACAAAGAAATGATGGTCATGACCATCAAACCAACGGTACGCATCATTTACAGATTACAAAAACCAACGAACATTTCACCAGGTGCACTTCCGTACTTATGTTGGAAGGGCGCATCATCAAAATCAACAACAACCACTTCCACCACCAACACCACTCAAGACGTTTCGGGAAAAGATCCAGTACTTGCCATTGGTTGGGGAAATCAATTAGATCTTTACAAACTTTACAAACAAGAACAATTAGAATTGTTCAGAATGAGCTTCATGACTTTACAATTCGAATTGATTGGAATGACATGGTTGAGCGAAAGAGTGTTGGCACTATTGGACAGCGACCAACGAGTATCCATCATGGACCCGTTCGCACAATCCATTTTCGAATCCATTTGCATCCGAAACATTTCGATCGTCAATCACTCCCGATTCGACATTATGCAAAACGAAAGAACGGTACTAATCAACAGGGATAGTTATCATGGTTCATACCATTCCATCAATAACGACATGTACATTTTGGGAAAACTCAAATTAGTGACCATGAGGGTATCTTCGTGGCAAGAACGAGTCGATGCGCTCGTCAAAATCAATTGCTGGGAGGAGGCATTACAATTGTGTTTGGATTTTTACAACACGCAAGGAGCGGCCGTGGTAGGATCGCCTGGCGACACCCAAGTGGTCCAATCGAGTGCTTCTAATCTATTACAATCTTTACTGATTCAATTTTTACAAGATTTCAAAATGGAACATTCGAACGATGAATGGTACCAAATGGGAATCAAAATGATTAGTTATGCCATTAGCGTGAATCGAAGCGATTTGATCTTTTCAATCATTCAAAATAAATTCTCTCCCCATCATGACGAATTGTTCATGCAATTGGTCGAACACTTCATTTTAAAAAATTCAATTAAGGAACATTCCACACGATTACTTACAATCCATGTTACAACATTATCAAGATTCCAATCAAATTCAAAAAATGGAAGAATTGATTTTAAATCTGCACGTTGATTTTGACTTGATGATGGATTATTGTAAGAAACACGACATGTGGAGGGCACTCATTTTCATACTAAACAGCAGGAACGACTACATCGAACCCATTCGAATTTTACTTTCCAATCCCGACCAACAAGACATGTTGTATACGTTCATTCAAAAGAGCTTCGCGGGAGAAGCTTTCCCAACGGGTCAAATCCCACAAAAATCATTAGCAATGATCAAAATTGAATTATTGAATTATATATTCGGGGACCCATCCATCATGATACAAATCATTTCCTTACAATCGAATCGTTTCTTTACCATATTAAAATCAGTTTTCATGGACCAATCTCCAACTTCACCATGGATCCATCACCACCAGCACCCCAATCAAAACTTGAAAATGACACAACAAGGAATAGTTGATTTCATGATTCAAATATACGTCGATTCGAGCATCGATGCATTTAATATTTGGGAAATGATCCATCAATCGTTTCCAAAAATGAAAGATTTGTATTACTTGTTTCAATTCATTGCTTATTTCACTAGCATCGATTTGATCAGCATACAAGCCGATATTGTTCATCGAATCTTTACCGTGCTTGGATTCGAAGATTATAAAATATACGATTCGAATCACGACCAGACTCAAACCATTTTGGTAAAAACGCTAAAGACACAATCGACTAATGATTTGAACCTGACCAAATTATCTAATATTTGTGAAAAGGCTGATTACTATAAAGTATCGGCTTACATCCAGACCTTAACTTTTAATTTTGTAAAGGTACTGGATGCTTACTTGAAAGATTCTGATTATCGAAATAACATTTTTAAATACTTGCATTCGAATTTAAATGATGACAATGTAAATGTGGGCGATTCAAATTTCAAAAAAATCTCATCTTCCATTAAAAGTGCAATTTTGCATCACTTGGGAGAATTGATCAAATTGGATTCGGAATCAACTGCAAAGTTGATAAACAAGTATTACTCCACGCCAGACGAAAGAGATTTGGTGTTACAGTTACTGACTGATTATCCAAAACTACAATTCGATTACTTGAAGAATTTAATTGGAGACGAAGACATCAACAGCGATGCTTCGCCCATCAAGGACATGAAAAATAAGGATCAAATCTTTAGCACTTTTTTTCACTTGCTGTGTACTTACGAACCTACTCAAGTGCTTTCTTTTTTAAAGATACAAACCACGACGAATTACAAAATTGATGATTGTTTGGAATTATGTGAGTCTTATTCCATATTAGATGCCTGTAGTTTCTTATTGGAACGTGGTGGAGATGTGACGAGGGCCATTAATTTATATATTGATCAGATCAAGTTGAAACAAGAAACGCTCAAAGTCAAGTTATGTCAAACATCAAATATAATGGATCCTAAAAATAACATTTACAATGATTTGGAAAACATGTTTGATTTGACGAGATGCGATGATGACATTTCGATCGAATTGGATAGTAATAGCATTGGTTGTAAATTGCCCCTGATCGATAATAAAGATGTGTGTGATTTGGAAGAATCGAAACAAGTCATGTCTACTTTACAACAAGTTTTGGTGATATTTAGAAGAGCTGCTGATCAAAACAATATCGAAAAGAAGGAAGTGGAGAGCATATGGTTCGAGTTGTTGGACCATTTTTTGAAACCACAACGAGATTTGACCAGAGCTTATTACAAGGAGAATCCTCGTCGGCGTCGGCGTCAATTACAAAAAAAAATCAAATCAAGATTCAAATCAAAATGAAGATGAAGATGATGATACTGATAAAGATGAAGACGACGATGACACCGATGACACTGACGATGATTTGAATGATGATGACGATGACGAAGATTTGGATGATTTGGAAAAGGAAATCAAATCATTACAATCTAATTTGGAACAAGTCGTAAAACAAATCAAATCAACAAAACAAAAAATTGTTTTACAAAAATCAAAATTGACTGTTGCGAGCGATGCAACGGCTTATGAAGAATTACATTCCTTACAAGATTCTCTAAAAGTGATCGAAAATACACAAAAGGATTTGAACGATCGAATCAAGTTCAAACAATTGGATCAACAACGAATCATGAACGATCCTTACAGCGCGCATAATTTGCCCAAATTGGCTAATCTGTGGCTACAAAAGACCATGTCGCATTTTGTGAATTACATTTTCAATCAGATTCAAGATTATTTGCCGCTGAGGAGATTATTGAAACAATCGATACGTAGATATCGTAGAGATGAATATGGACACTTCAAGAGGCCGTTTATGGATGTTTATGATAAATTACAATACGAGAATATGTTGTATTGTTCAATTAAGAAATTAATTGATTTGGACAATTTGATGTTACATTCAAATTACATCAAGAAACAACAAATGGGCACGAGACCTAGAAATAAAATGTGTATTTTTTGTGCTAGTCCATTAATTGAATTTGATCATGATGCTGATGATGACGATCATCAAGATCACCATGACGGAAATCAAGTAAAGATTTTTAATTGTGGTCATTCTTTTCATGAGCGTTGTTTGAATGTAATGGGTGCGACTTCTTGTACCATATGTAATAATAAAAAAATACAAATCAAACATCAACGTGCTGCCGCTGCGGTTGACCAGGTGCGCCCTTTGAATCGGGGTGGTGTTTCTTTGAAAAAGAAGATACGGTTGAAGAAGGTTGAAACGTTGTTAAATCAGGGCGAGGCTACTTTAGAAATGTTGAACAAGTCACAGGAGGAGCTAAAAGAGGAGGACATCACACTGAGTCAAGTTTATTTGCAAGTCAGGATGAGGGGGAAGCCAACTGTTAATGATGAGAAGGTGGTGACGGCAATTATTGATCCGGAACTGTTTCCCAAACAGCCCAAGTGTCGTGCTGATATAGTGGACAGCTTTGATGATTTTTTTAATTAAAGATATGAATTTTTTTAAAGGTCAACTTGATTGTCTATCTACTGTTTACATTAATGATTCCGCAGCCTCGTAGCCCGAATCGATTCACGAAGAAGAGCAACTCTTCTTCACTTTCGTCGCCAAATATGATGGCACAAATGTCCAAGGAGATTAATAACTATTCGAAGGATTTAATGGATTTCACAAAAACTCTGAAACATTTGACTCTAAACAAACATCATGCATCTGCGAAAACAAGAGACGATCTATTAAGAAGAGCAGTATCTCCAGTGCATCAATACATTAAAGGAGAGATTGAAGTTTCTCCTCAAAGAATTACCAAAACAAATTCTTCGTTTGTACAGAAGAGACCCAAATCAACTCCAGGGTCAAGAAAAAAATGAGAAGAAAAATAGTGAAAAGCATAAAAATACTGATGAAATAATGCACATGATTCGTTCGCTTAATGGCCCTGACCTGAATGATGATCACCTTAATCTGCTAATAAATGGAAGTTCTACACCTGGTGGAGATTTATTGGAGGCTCTGGTTGGAGATTCTATGCCACATACATCAAGGGCAAGCGCTTCGCCTACTCCACGTACTACAGCTTCAAATATGTCGTTTATTACAAATAGAAGTAAATCATCCACCCAACCTTTCGAGATTGGTAATCACATTCTTAGTGTAGTACTAATCTTCAATAGAGGACGACATTCAATTCGATGCTAAACAACAACAGCTACCCCCGGAGAAGAAACTACAGCTTATTGAAAAGAAGGTTGAGAGGTTGAAGTCTACTAAAAAAATATCAATCGGTAATAGATTTACGGATAACAGGGAAAGCTCTTGCTAGAATGGTGAGAATTTGAATTATAATTTTTCTTAGCTGTTTTTAATAGTTGTATGGAGAAAAGAGTTTGCAATGTGCCCGACAAATTATAGACATTGGCGTCAATTACGTAGCCATGAAAGCGTTTGAACAAGCTCTTCCGCACCTGAAAAAAGCCCTTAGAATGATAATGGATTATTTACAAGAATACAAGTCCTCGATGGACAACAAATTAACATCAGATGACAACGACGACATTCCATCATTTGAAGATCCTCAGCTCAGAAAACTTTTACCAAAGCTATTGACCACCATAGGAAAATGCTATATGGATATGGAAATGTATGAAAATGCAAACGTATGCCTCAGAGAAGCTGATAGACAAAAAGATTTGGTCTTCATAAGAGGAGATCAATATGGGTTTGATATATACATGTGCATTGCAGAACTTCAAATGAAGACAAGAAACTTGGAAAACGCCCTTCACTATTACCTAAAAGCTAAAGAAATAAGAGAACAGCGTTTTGGAGAAGTGCATCATGATGTAGCTGTTGTACATAGAGAGATTGCCAAGATGCACCTAGAATGTGGCAACTTCGAGGAATCCCTCAAGAGTTTTCAGAAAGCGAAATCATTGTACGATAATATCGCAACGTAAGTAGATTGACTACCTCTACTCTAAAAAAATATAGGGATAAAAGTATGCTAGATTCAGCAACTATTATGTACTCCATGGGAGCTATATATTACAATAATAGAGAGTTGTTAAAATCTATAGAACATTTAGCGTCCGCTGTGAAGGGCGTAGAGAACTTTCATGGAGCTACGCATGTCAAAACTGTTAAGCTGTACGAGAAACTATCTCATGTCCAGTTTGAATATGCAAAGGAGGAATTGGCAAGAATAAAAGCTGAAATACTGAGTAATGAGATTAGAGAGGCCCATAGAGATGCAAATGGTGATGATGAGCCTTACGACACGGACTGCGAGCCTAAAGTTCAGGATGCCTATGTGGAAGTGGACAAAGCAATCACAATGTTCAGGGAGGTACTAAAAAGGCAGTCGAAACTACACGGGGAGACTGACGAACGGATTGTACATACTTTGGAGATACTAGGAAGGGCTTTCTCAGTAAAGAATGATCCTATTAATGCTGTGTCATTCTTTCAAAAAAGTTTCAATTTATGCGAGAACATTTATGGGAGTGACCACTTACGCACCCGTTCCGTGGGCAAGAAATTGTCGAGGGCAATTTATTCTGAGAAAATGATGTACCGAAAGGTGATGAACGATTAGTGAACCTAATTCGCACTAAAATTGACGGGAGACATTTGACATTTGTATGAAACGGACAGTCTTAAAATAATATGAGTTGCTTGCGTGCCAATAATGCTGACGTCAAGATAGAGCCACAAGAGAAGCTATTCAAGATACTACTTGTCGGCGCGGGAGATAGTGGGAAGAGTACAATCTTTAAGCAGTACATAATACATTTTATGATTACGTTATTTACGCATCAGAATGAGGATATTATACAAACAAGGATATAGCGAACAAGAGCTTCAGAATCACAGACCCGTAGTCTATGAAAACATTCTAAGAGCTATGATGGCTTTAGTGAAGGCCTCTGTCGCCCTGAATATACCAATACAAAACGAAGAGAACCAGGTACCTCACACCGACATTTATAATTTATAACACCATCCAGGTCAGGGCAAGGACAATTAACGATTTTGACCAGAGGGTTTTGACCAATGTAAAGAGTATATGGAACGATGAGTTGGCACGAAGCATCGAAGAACTTTGGAAAGACAAGGGTATTCAGGATACATATGACCTAAGAAGCGAATTCCAAATAGATGACTCGGCATCATAGTAAGGCCTAATTTCTAAAGGCTTTTAACTTTGTAGTTATTTTTCAAACATGGACCGTATTTGTCAAGCTAGTTACGTCCCAACAACGGATGATGTGGTTCGCTCTCGCGTCAAGACCACAGGTATCAACGAGACTGACTTCACGGTAAAGGAACACAAGTTTATGTAAGTCGTTAGTTGTAAATTATTCGATAACCAAATTAAAAAGAATGGTGGATGTGGGTGGTCAACGCAACGAGAGAAAAAGTACAATTATAATTCACTTTTCGTTTAACCGTTTTTTTAGAATGGATCCATTGTTTCGAAGACGTTAATGCTATAATTTTTGTGAGCAGCTTAAGTGAGTTCGACCAGAGGTGCTACGAAGACGACCAAACAAATAGAATGAGCGAGTCACTCAAACTGTTCGACGAATACTGCAACAGTCATTGGTTCAGCAACACTTTAGTGTATTTAATGATGAACAAATCAGACATTTTCGAAACAAAAATTCAGCAAGGAAAAGACTTGAAAAAAACGTTCCCTGATTGGACCGGAGGTGATGCCGATGCAGCAAAAGAATTTGTAAAGAAAAAGTATCAAGAGAAGGATAGGGAGAATAAACTAAGACAGATCTACTACACAAACGCAGTCAATAGAGAGGCGCTCAAAGTTGAGTTGGACGGCATAGTCCAACACATTATTCAGAATGCAAAAGATAAGCCTAAGGGTTCGACCGGTTCAAATCAAGGCAACCAAAGTTTCCGGAGCAACAGAAGAGGTTGATTGTCCATTAAATTTCGTCGGTTTTATTCGAAGGAGTGTATTTGCCTCCATTAGCAATAATGTTTTCAATTAGGTTCTTTTCTTGCCTTAGCGCATCTTTTGCTCTCTCCGTAAAGATCCACGAACCATAGCCCTCGATGCTGTCTTGATACCCGAACGGTACCCAGACATTAATTTTGCAGTATGCGGTTTGTTCCTTCTTGGTCCATTCAGGATTTTCAGGATCTTGACTGTATGTGCAATCCTCCAGCACGTTCGCATATGTTGATAGTGATTCCATCTCCGTATCAAGTTTCATGATCTTCTTTTTATAGTCTATAAAACTCTTTTCAACAAAAGTGAAGTAGTGCAGACGTGTGAGCTTTCATTGTTAAATCTAGTCCAAATTTAAACCCATACTGTCTTCAGCCATCCTGGCATGCCAGGATCTATGGAAACACGGCGCGTCTCTGAGACTGTGTCGCCCTCCTCTTTATGTTCTAAAATCTCTGTTTTTTTAATGTATGGAAAATACTGATCGTTTGTTGGAAATCTGGAGCAGTATGCAGTAACGACATGATTCCAGGGGTACTTCAATGTCGCGATTCGAGTTTGACCACCACCTCTTTCCGGATCTCTGAAAGGTGCTTTTGTCTCCCCCACAATCATTCCACCAAACTCATTCGATGTGTCTACATCCTTTGTGTCTTGCATTACTGCCTTGATATCCTTCTCTGACATGGTTGCTACTAGTATTTACAAATCTAAAAAAAGATCAAGATTCGAAATATTTTTAAATCATGCAGTGTTGTGTAATTCAGTACTACTTTCTATACAGTTTACTTACTCTGTACATGACAACGAAACAATGAAAAGAGTCGTATGATTACGAGTTTATTAATTTCATTTTGATCCACATGAAGGAGATCAGAATAAGAATAGTTTTTTTCAAGAACTTGTAACCCCTATTTACCTTATCTTCTAATCAAGCAGCTATTAAAAACGATCGAACACGGAATGCATATTTTTAAGCGCGAGGAACTAAAAATGGTAGCTTGGAGGTAATAAAAAGGAAAAATCCTCCGATTATTAAACAAACAAGCTACTATTGATCATAAGAGAAACACAACAATGCGCTTTGCCACTATATTGATCCTTGCATTTATAATAAGTTATTCACAATCCGTATATAATGGTACGATGGCTTATGAAGGACAGTTCCCCTTCATGGCTTATCTATTGGTAAACCCAAATACTCCCTATGCATTCGTGTGCGGAGGTGCTCTGGTTAGCTCCAGATACGTCATTACTGCTGCACATTGCACTTTTGCAGGTCCCATTGAGGCTATTGTCGGTCAGACGAACGTCACAGAACTTTCGGCAAATAACACATACCAAGTAGTTGCCAAGTATGCACCAGACGACTTTGGAGTAACATTCGACTACAATGATCTTGCTGTACTTGAACTAGACAGAGATGTTCCTTTTGTAGAGAATGTCACCGAATATGCCGCAGTCGCCCTTAATTCACCACCCATCGGCACCACTCTATACATGGTGGGATATGGTCAGACGTCTTACCAACGTTTACCATTCTACATACATTATGGTAATACTACTGTTGTTGATGATTCTGTGTGCGATTATCAAGATTACACAAATCAAACAATGTTCTGTACTCAAGACAATGTGACTGACGCCGTAAGTTTATATATTATACAATTAATTAATCACGAAAGTGTTTTGGAGATAGTGGTACACCTCTTGTATTTTATGACAATGGAACATTTGTTGTCGTGGGCCTCGACAGCTATGGACTTGCTGGGGAGTGTGGAACAGTTAACGGATTTGGTGAGGTAATGACGAGAGTTCCAGCTCTTGTACCTTTTATACAGAACAATACCCGCTTGGGCTCAAATATAACCTATGTTAATGTGACCTACATTCCTGATTTAATCACGGTTAACGGAACAAATTCCACTAACACGACAAACATCCTTGATACGACTGAGTCACCATTAGTTGCCGACGAACCGGTTTCTGAGGAAATACAGGCTATGAACATCGTAGTTGTGAAGCCTAACATTGAGTTCCACAATTCAGCTGCCATTCATACCAAACCATCAGTGTTAGTAGCTTTTGTTACACTGTTAATATTTTTGATAATGTAATAAACATTTTTTGGCTTCTATCGTCTGTTCTTATAAGACAGAATGTCATTTCAAATTGTTCGCTTATAGGGTTAGAATTAAACTTAGTCTCCTCCGACCGAACTCAACCAAGATTGCATTTAAACTAGACGGCTTTGTTGGATTTGAAGGGCCTGGTCGCTCTGGCATTTTAATGCAATAAGACCTAGATCCTTTCATCAATCAAACAAGGCTGTGTTAAATTAATACGTATACTTTTATTATTAAATAATTTAATTGAACAAGCAGAAGGGCACTTCCTGCTACAGCAAAACATAACAATTCCGAACGATGTTGGATGTCCTTCTCGTGCATATAGTTTTCAGAACCATTAATCCCATTAAAAACGAAACGAAGGTTTTTCAGGAGTTTACGATTTTGGTTATCATAATTTGATCAAACAAAACCACTTCAAGTCGGTTAGTTTCCCCAACCATTCGATTCGAGTTTTTCGTATGACATCGTGTAAATTAGATACTAGTTTTTTGACTACCATCGAACCCACCATACCAAATTCTGTAAGAAGGGTGTTTATACAACTGGCATAGGAAATCATAAAGTTCAAAGGATGAAGAGGAATATTCATCTTATGGGTATGAGGTGGGGCCTGAATGGATAACAATATATAATGTTATGTTGTAAAATAAAAGCCATCGTTCGTTCAACAAATGTTAAAACCTGTATTTTACTAGTTTACGCAATCCTTTGAGGTGAGCAAGTGCTTTATCGGTGATTTTATAGCAGCCAGTAATCTCAAGAGTGTGTATCTCTTTGAGATGAATCAATGCATTGTTGGTGATATTCTGGCAATAATATATGTTAAGATCATGTATTCATTTAAGATGAACGAATGCGTTGTCGGTGAATTGCCGGCAATAACTCATGTCAAGATCATGTATTCCTTTGAGGTGAACGAATGCTGCACCTCTAATTTGATTGCAGCCACTTATGTTAAGAGTATGTATTCCTTTAAGGTGAACGAATGCATTGTTGGTGATATTCTGACATTTGCTCATGTCTAGAATGTGTATTCCATTGACACTTTCTTCTGTAATGTCTGCATCCTTGCGTTGAAACGAACACTGTACTTTTTATATTTTGTCGCTATCGAGTTTCTACTATGTTTGTTAATATTGGTGCACGTATTACATAATGCAATCCAACTCCTTGTGCACATAAAAGAAGCAATGTGAAAAAATATGTTTTCACATTCAGAAATGAACTTTTCATGTCGCTCTTGAATCTCTTTGAACAAACAGCATCGCCCTCATTGCTATTTGTTCTTTTCGTCTGTAAGTGTAATTAATTTTGGTTGTCTTGTTGATATTTATAAGTTTATAAATTTATAATTGAAGTGATCAAACATGTTCCATAGAAGCACACGCAAGAAGAGCACTCCTCACAAAGCAAAAAGTATTATTGGCCCTATGCCACGCACCGTGCTTGGAGTGGGACAGTCATTGTCTAGATCAACAAGCACTTTAATTCCAGGTAAGCATCAGAATTGAAGGATGCTATTGACAAATAATATTAGAGCCCTATCCAGATGAAATGTACCTAAACTGTTTAAAAAGCACAAAAAAAGGGACCGAACAAGTAATCAATACAATGTCAAAGAGAGTGTTTGTACCCCTACAGTGGCTACATTTCTATAAAAGACACAAATTCAGAGAAGGGGCAAATGCAAGAAGAGCTCTGCTTGGATTGATCCAAACAGAAACAGCGCACGCACTGGTTAGAGGTAGATACTACTACGTGGACGAAAGCACAGTGATTCCGGGAATAGAAGAATTCGACCAGCAGGATGATGACGACAACGTCGACGAGCAAGATGACGAAGAACAAGAAGAACAATTGGATTCAATCAGATATCCTCAACATCATGATGATGATGGCGAAGAACTCGATGAAACAATTGATTACACCCTTCCAGAGTGGAAAGATGACAGCCGCAACATTCAATTACAAGACGCCAGCACACGGTTCATCAAAAGACACTTGATTTACAATTCAGTTCAAAAAGCAAGCATGATTCGTTACGAAAAGAAACCAGATCCCCACCAACCAAGATCCATCACCAATCACTCAACACCAGTGCTCACCAAAACATACATTACTTACTCTGATAGCGCCGATATTGCTCTATACCTAAGCGAACACTTAAAATGCAAACCACTCCTCATCACGTCCGCACAACAATCAAAATGCAGCGCATACCTGAGTGGATCCAATTCGCAAGAAGCTGAATTGTGCAGAAGGAGTAGTTTGGCATTGTGTTTGGACGATCCGTTCAGCATGGACAAGGATAGGAGTTGGAGTTATCCCATTCCAGAATTCGGAGGCATTTATGTGCCAAGTTGTTTGTTCTTTAGAGAAGGCGTTTCTCACGGATATGCATTTTGTGAAAAAGTGAGCGAATTGAGCGTGCTGGCATGCAGCAGTTATTCGCACCCTCCATTGGCGAAGAATGACAAAAAGTCATGGAAGGATGTGGAATGGAAGTTGAGCGGTAAAATTAAGAATGATTTGTATAGAAAAATTGAATGTATGTTTGATGTTGCATTGTGTCATGGACACGATTCTATCGTGTTGAGTGACTTTGCATGTGGTCAGTTTGAGTGTCCTGCTAAGCATGTTGCCGAAATATTCAAATCCGTACTCGATAACGATAAATATGTTAATCAGTTTAAATTTGTTTGTTTCGGAATCAAGGATAGAAAGTCTCTTGTTGGGTTCAAAGCTGCATTTAACCTCTCCGATGAGATGGTGCCTGGGTTGAGCGAGTTCAAGATGCAAATTGCAAATGATACGCATGCTGATTACAGCAGGATGCCTTATGATTATTCTCAAACATCTCAAGCAGATTTGATTAAAAGTGATGTTTTGTAATGTGTTGTGTTTTTGATTTTTTGAATAATTGATCTATTGACAATCATGGCAAGTCAAGTACAGCCTAGTAATACGAAGGAAGCTGAGTTCTTGTCAAGAGTTATGGGATCCATGAGGCAATTTGCTCAGTATCAAGACGATACTTTGAAGGCAAAAGCCCGCGCATTGATCCCAAGTGACGAAATTCATGAAAAAGCAAGAGCTGCATATAAGAAAGAGAGAGATGAATCCCATAAAAAACAAAAGACACTAGAGGAGCACATCATCAAACAACTGTTGACGTGGTACAAAAATACATTTTTTAAATGGACGAACAACCCCCCTTGTGCAATCTGCAAGAGTGGAGATACAAAAATAGTTGGTGGCGTAGCACCAACACCCTTTGAGCAACAAGGATTAGCTGGGATGGTGGAGCTTTATCAATGTAGCAGTTGTGGCGGTTCGACAAGATTCCCTAGGTATAATCACGCTGGAAGGTAACTAGTTTATAACGAAAACTCGTCTTGAAAAATTAGATTACTTGAAACAAGAAATGGACGCTGTGGAGAATGGGCCCAGTGTTTTACATTAATGTGCGTAGCTATGGGTTACGAAGCACGATTTGTAAATGACTGGACGGATCATGTCTGGACGGAAGTTTACCTAAACGGTAGATGGCAGCACGCTGATAGTTGTGAGGATGCGCTTGATGCACCTATGGTAATCATCACTTCAATTTTACTTTTAATAAAGATTAGATGTACGAAGGTGGTTGGGGAAAGAAGTTGTCATTTGTAGTTGCAACGTCAAACGAAGAAATCGTTGATGTTACAAGAAGATACACAAAAGTGTTCTACTCTAATGAATTCCAACAACGAAGAGCTCAGGTCGGTGTCACAGAGGCGTTTGTGTCTTCAACTTTGAATTCGCTTGACCAACAAATGAAAATATTCCTACCACCATATCGTGTACAATTCCTATCCAAACGAAAAACCAAAGAACAAGAAGAATTTGAAAATGGAAATTCTAACCAAGACTTGAAACAAGTAAGTACGTTATTGTCATCATTCACTAACTTTATGAAGGAAGAACAACAAGGAAGGATATCAGGATCAACAGAATGGAAAGAAAGCAGAGGAGAGACTGGTGGATCCATACCTAAAAAAGAAGAACCTCTCAAGCCAGTCAGCGACTTTATCAAATCATTTAAAAAGACCAAGCCCACATTTTCACTTGATGATCCAAACGCACATTCCAAAATTATTTGTGTCGGTGATGCATCCCTTCAGGTCACTCCAAAAGATGCTTCGAAGTAAGTTTAGATGACATCCCTCACTAACACTCACAGAGGTGAACGTGACTACTTTAACCTTACAAAAAACACTTCATCCCAAAAAGGAGCCATTTGGTTAAAAGATACAATATCAACAAATCATTCATTCACATCAATGTGTGAGTTCATCATTACACAAGATGGAGCCGATGGATTAGCATTAGTCGTTCAGAACCAATCTCTTTCTGCTATTGGAGGAGATGGCTGTAACATGGGACACGTAGGAATCCAAAATAGCGTTGCTGTCGAGATCAACACATTCCAAAACAAACAAATCAGAGTCCTCAGCAGCTCTAAACCAATAATCACAAAATCAATCAAAAATGTATCGGACGGTAAGCTTCACTCACTTTGGGTCATGTATGATTCGGAGAACGAATGCATCAATGTTGGATTGGACGACGTCATGGTACTTGAGAATGTGAAATTAAACCTAGTCCAAGCATGTGCTGGAAATGATGCATGGATCGGACACACTGCAGCAACGGGAGGTTACCATCAAAAACATGACGTCATGAATTGGTCACTTTCAACTACCACATCACAGTAAGTCACACATGAAGGCCCTATGTCTCATATTTGTTTAGGTTTGATTTTCACTTTTACAAAACAGCCAACGTTGAGGGAATTAACAAAAAGTTGAATGAATTCGAATCAAAGGAAACACAAATTACTTTTAGTTTAGAAGAAAAGAGGGAATTGAAGGAACTACAAAATGATGCGAAATTAATTATCAAGGAGTCACATTATCAATTGTTGGATAAATTCTTGAAGAATTATTCCGCCGCAAGAATTTTTCCCATTTTGGATTTAATCCGATTGTTGCTCATTAGACATTCCCAAACCATGATTCCACATTATGCAAAAAATAATTTCATTGTTGACATTTTGTGTGTATATAAATTCTCCGAGCTAAAAATATATGCTAATCAAATGTTAGTGTATCGTTTGTTGTGTAACATGTTTGCAAATTCTTCTTGTCATTCTCATCTTGTTGATCAATTTGACTTGATTTTACAAAAGTTGTTTATTGATAAGACTTCTTGCTTTGTTGTTGATTGTAACGATAAACCACAAGCCAAAAGTGCTTGTGCTTGTGTGTTGTATAATTATGCAGTGTTGATGGTACAGAGGGATCAGGTTGATAAGGTTTTGGACATTGTAACACAATGTGTCAAGTTGCTGGACGGTGAGTTGGAAGGTACCAAAGATGACGAAACAATCACAAAGTGTCTTGAAACATTGAAAGTATGCATGTCTGGAGAGAATAATCAAGTCGCGGCCATTGTAAAATCGTTGAAGGACAAATTGAGTCTGGCAGTTGCTAGTGGTGGAATTAAGTGGAATCAAGAGGCCTCATCTCTTCTCGATCAATTAAAAGATTAAAGTTTAATTATTATTAACTCCATATCTTGAAATTTCCATCAACACATAGACTTGCTAACCTTCCGTCTTGAAGAACCATAATGGATCTGACATCAGACTTGTGAGCTTTCAATGACATTACACATTGTTCGCTATAAGTGTCCCATGTCCTAATGGTGTTGCCAATACCTGCACTCTGTAATTGTATAATTAAAGATGCGAACGGATCTTTTAGTGTCTTTGTACACTCACCACCCAACCCATCCAACATCCATACGACGTCTTTTTATTTTTATTACCAATATCCCAAATGTCAATTGACCCGTTATATACATTGTCACCAACAAGTCTTCCATCTTGTAGTTGTATTAATGAATTGGCGGCTTTACAACCATCTTGAATTAACACTGTTTCGCCATGCTCATTCCACGCCTCTATTGAGTTATCACCTGTGCCGGCAATTCTACCATCACTCAACTGCGTAAAAACAAGTGCATTATATATCTTCGCCTCTAAGACCACCGAGTATAATGTCAAGATCATCTGCTTCTCCTTCTATATAGTAGCTACCATCCTCTTCTACTTTTGTTTGCATTCTTTCGCTCAAAAATAATAATAAACACATTTATTGCAGAGTCATGTACAGAACGATCTCTTGTTGCGTGAATGTGTACAATCTAATACAACAATGACTATGTATCATGTCCGAAAATCCGTCACGAAACCATTGCAAATAGTCGAAATGCCGTTTTGGTTCTACATTCACCATTACCCTCCACAAATCATCATCCACATCTCCCCATTCTATTCTCTTGTATCCACTAAGCATGGCAACTCCCATGATCCTACCCACCGCCATCCAAATGCGTTCGTCTTCGTCTCCTGGTCTCAACTTATTTGGTAGTTTTGCACAGTGATTGAAGAATCTATTCAACAGATCAGCATGTGATATGGTGTGTTGTTCCATTGATCCTAAAAACCTGAACGGACTATTCGATGTCATTTCTGACGCTGCGTTCACCATGGCAACAAACACGCACTCGTCAGTGACGTCATCCAATTTAATCATGATGACCTTCTTTCTAGGCGTCGACGTTGCCACGCAGTGCAAGCTATTATCCAGTGCATCGCGCTTGGCCACATATGATATCAACTCTCGATGGTGATAGAGAACATGAGGCAGATTATTATAATCATGACCGACGCTATAGGTCCTGTTTAATACGCTCGATGACGTGATGGGATCGATGGTGCTTAGATTTCCCATCACGATGATTCTTTGATACGCATCGACATGATCTCTTAATAGACCCTTGCATTGAACGTTTAATAAACAAGCCAAATCAATCAACGTGCACAAGTGATTGTTATAGAATCCAATTTTGTGTGAATTGATCAATTGATGACAGCGATTCACCAACAAGGTATGTACATCCAATCTATTACCAAGTAACTGAGATAATTGTGGATGATTTGATAGTAAACGAATCATCAAAGATAACAAGTCTTGGCTACCAGGTAATTCTACTGATGTGGGAATCAAAAAATATTCAAAACAATCACATAACAAGTTACCAATCACATCTTGATCAACGCTGATCAAGTCTTTGATTCGAATGTCCATGGCAAATAACACAAACGCCATCATTTTCCACTGATGGTCATTTTTATAATGACTGGATAGTACCATCTTGATGTGTGCATCTTGTTTATCGCCTCGATTGAATTTTAATTCACATCCACTCGATAATTTAACTCGGTGATTCAATTGGTCTTGTACCAAATCACACAAACACTCATGTTTCTTTCCATCATGAAGATAATTATCATCATGATTAATGGATACAATATTCAAGTGATTATCTTGGCCTATTTGAGTGCATGGATCAAAATCAATTACCAAGTAATCGCCCATTAATTGATCCATCACTATGCCATTATTGATGAGATTTCTATCCAAAGCATCATTGGTATCATAAATCAATACACGTTTACTGATTTGTAACCAATCGTAGTAAAATAAATTATTAATGGATTGAATGCTATGGGCATAATCTGTCCACAAGTTATAATCAATATCCAAAAGATTATTGAATAACACGTTCATCATTAAAGTGTCCAGTTGTCGACATGGTTGATGATGAACGTTCATACGAACAATGTTTCTAATGATATCATGAGCTTTGGCTAGATTCATTCGTACAATCAAATCATTAATGTCCTTACTATCGTTTATATTATCGTCACATATCATCAAGTCATGACCATTATATACATTGTGAGTGATAGTGTGACCGATTCGTAAATCTCTTCTTTGAATTTGAATCAAGATATATGAAGTGCGTGTTTCTCTTTCATAAATTTTAGTCACCACGTAATAATGACCTTTGTAGTTCACGTACTGACCTAATTTCAATTCTAAAGAATCATCATGAATGTGATCATCGTCTCTATTTTGAGAATGATGGTGTAATAATTGAATGCTTAAGCTCTTGGTAATGAGCGAATTCCTAGTCGTTT
Organism: Acrasis kona; assembly: GCA_026419775.2. Lineage (NCBI taxonomy): Eukaryota > Heterolobosea > Eutetramitea > Acrasida > Acrasidae > Acrasis > Acrasis kona. The sequence goes on along the minus strand of JAOPGA020001102.1, from coordinate 90,849 downwards.
GTGATGAGACGTTGAAATCAGGCTGAAATGAATGACAGAATTGGTATTGGACACAAGTACCCACGCCACTCATATAAAGAGCAGCATTATATACATCACCACTGTACCTCACATCGAATGGTTGCGAATACATCAAGTCATTGTCCTTGTAGAATGAAACATGTCCTTTATCTATTCTACACGTTATGGTGGTGTTAATGTCCCATCCTTGTTCATTATCATGTGCAACTATTTCACCACCACTCCATATGGATCCATCATCGCTGTGATATGCAAATGATGTTCTCGTCCATCCAGGTGGTCCTATTTCATGACACCCCTTTGGTAAAAGACCCATGGCCACTGCAGCACCTGGTTGATCCGATATATTACGAACGTGAATTTTAAATTCAATACAATCTTGTGTGGATATGGATTGTTCGGATAATAACATGGTTTCTTCGTCCGTTGCACATTCATGTAGTACCCATAGCTCATCACCCATGCCTTGTATGTGATGCTGAGGTACGAACGTGATGGGACGCGCTTGATCTAGTACTCCGCTGAACGATGATGTTGGTAGGTTGAGTAACGGTTTGATTTGGTCAACGTTGTGATAATTGATTGGTGATTTGGATGGATTGTTGGTGGGTATTACATTCATCAAATCTAATAATTCTTGAAAAGAGCTCACCGTGGTGAGACATCTGGCGAGCATGACCATGAGTTGACTATAATAGGGTGTTTTGTAATTCTTCAAGAATTTCAAATTAAAAACGATCAAATTCTGAATGACCGACGATCGTTCCAATCGTATTTTTAGTCCATCTTCGTCATCGTCGAATTCTTCTCCTTCGCGCTCTGATCCATCTCCCATATCATCTTTGGTCACTTCTAGAATAATGGGAAAGATATGTAACAGGGCCATCAATGAATCCTCATGACGATACGAATGTTGAAGTGTTTCAATCAAAAGCAAGAGCAACTCATCCATGAACTCATAGGAGAATTTAATCTTATCGGTCACTATGCTGGTTAATAAATTAACACAAAGAATATGAAACTCATGAGGATAAGAATCACCTCCTGAATGAATGGCCTGTAGCGATGCATTCATTCGATGCACGACTAATCCCACGGGCACTTGAGTAATTTCAAAAGGTGGTGGTGGCGGATCAGTAGTGATGGATAGAGTATGGTCGCTATTGTTCGTTAGTGTATTTTTTAAGTAATGATTAAAGTAACTCAAAAAACACATGTGATCTATATTCGTCCATCGAGCTTGACGAGTCGAACCATGTGTGAAATAATGAGCTCCATGACGTACACTCTAATAATTCAAGGTATTGTATTAGTTCTTGTTGTAGTGGTGTTGATGCGTGCTCTTGATGTAATAACAAGGAAAAGATTCCTTTAGCAATATCGTTCACTAGGAGTTGTGTCGGATGGAATTGATCCAAGTGTCCTAGTATGATTTTACACATTTGAGCGTGACATTTGATGAGTGCGGATGTGGTGGGTTGTAGGGCATAACCACGTTTGATGTACCCAATGGCCTCATTTAATGACCTGGGTATACAACGGGTAATTGTAATTAGATCCGGACTCCATTTTGTAATTTGATTTGAAAGAATTTGTAGCGACCGTACCATGGCACCGTGATTCGGTAGTTGAGGGTAGCTCAAGTAATTCACCCAAGTACCCACATCTAAGAAGGGCTCCATGGGCGTGCTTTTATCTCGTAACACGTGATCTAAATGTAGTAACTGAACGAATAGCGAAGAGTCTTGATATGAATTCGGTATGTTGTAAATGTAGTCTAGAATGGATTCACTTAATTCATTGTGGTTTTTAATGTACAAATTGGAGCAGTAGAATGTACTATTGGCGTCTTCGATTCCACATTCGGACGCGATTTTGGTTAATTCTAGCACTAGTTGTTGTTGGTATGTTGTGAGGTTGTGATGAAGGGCTCTAATGTTGTGTTTGAGGAAAATCATGATTGTTTTGCAACAATATCTGAAACATGTGTATTGATTTAATTTTGAATGGGCCATGCGAATTATTTGCTCGCACAGTTCAATAATGGCATCCACATCTCCTAGTTCGTGGTTGTTTCCACAGGTGGCAATACGTTCTATTTCGATGGTAGTTGTCAGTAGGAGAGATTGAATGCTTGATGTACATTCCAAGTTTGTGTGAGGGGGACTTGGGTAATTTTCCTTTTCATAATATTTTTGTAATTTGACGACCAACCTGTGTAAGTCCTTTAGTTCAATGTGTTCACAAAAATTCCCGTGGATGACCCACTTCATTATATTTTTGATAAATCCTAAATAGCACGCTATATCACCCGTTCCTATTGCTAATCCTAACATGTAGTACATGGGTATTGCATGTGTGATTGGTTCTGTTGAACTTTCGGGATTTGCTTCCATTTCTAAAGCCTTGTATAGATGAAATGCCATACTGTGACTGTAAGCATCAGAGTGTTGGCGTACTTCCAAGGCATGTAGCAGTTCGGACATTTTTTGTGAGCATAAATATTTCTTGTTCGTTCTTTCGGTATGATGCTTCAATTGTATGAGGAAATCTGGTATTTTATTATTTGATTGCTGGTTTGGTCTCAGTAAAGGTCTTTGATGTGTTCGTCCTTCAAATAAATCTTCGAGTAGTCCCCCTTTTGCTCGTAATGTAGCCGATATATCATGAGGGATGAGAGAGTAATTATGTAACACCGAAGGTTCTATTGATAGATTCTGCATACCTGCCATATGTGTTATCTGTCAATTTTTTCGAAAATTGGATTTTTGATGATCATCAAGTCCTACTGGTTGAGTATGTGGATGAAATCTCACTATTCGGTATTTGGATACGTGCATAACATCAGTGGTTTAGAATTACCTAAATTATTAAAATATACCGAAGATAAAGACATTTACCATCATTAGCTCCTGTTCATAGAAGGAGATAATTGTGGTTTGAGTGATGCAGAATACTGTACAAGTAGATCTGGTCAGGAATCAGAGTCCAACTTGAACGGTGTGTGAATACCAAGACATTATTACTACTTTTTTCGACAAGGTCAATCAGAGGGTAATAGCTTGGCGGCAACAAGTATTGATTGGGAAGAGGAAGGGGTTTATTTGATGAGAAGAGCTATATAATTGCAAAAGTACAAACGCTATAGTTGAATATTGATCACGAATGATACAATCTGTTGTTACGTTAGTAGAAGTTCTTAGCAAACAACCGCAAACACGACAGATTAAATTATCACTAACATCATCATAAGTCAATTAACAATTCATTTAGTGATACATCCGGAGATTGCACAGCTTTTCTTTTCGAACGAGATCGTGAGTATGTTTGACGGCAGTTTCTGTCACAGAACTCTTTTGATTTTGTCTTTTTAACATAAGACTGCTCTTTACCGCATGATTTGCACTGAAATATTTGCTGTATTGGAGTTTGACTTGTCTGACCAAGAGATGCATTTTCCACATTTGTTGGTTCACCCAAATTGAAAAAGCTGACCTCATCTACCCAGGTTAGATTCTGTGGTGCAGGAAATGAAATTACCTCAACGAAGATGCTAAAGTCGTCTTTGTCAGGTTGCTCCTGTTTCGACTGATATAATATTATGATTCTCCATATCGAATAGCGTTTATTTTCTTCTGCTGTTCATACTCTACAAGTGTTGCGCCTGGCTATTACCCTCTGATTGACCTTGTCGAAAAAAGTTGTAATGCGTCGAAAAATCAGCTATTAGCTAATCTTTCTGCCTGACAATAATATACTATTAGCAATATATATATACTTGTGTATTAATATCCATCGCTTCCAATAGAATCTAGACCTTTCCTTTTTGATTAGAAACCATCAAATCTATTAGTTACAATAAATTTTACAGTAAACGTAAAGATACATAGCAGTAAAACTCATGGACGATCTTCCACGGCTGTCTTACGCAGCAATGTGCGAAATTGTTGCTATGGTCAACAATAAACAAATCAACAGAACACAAAGCACAATTGATGGTCGATGTTCAACTCCACAGCATACACTTTACACCGATACAAATTATATAACTAAACCAAAGAACTGCACCATAAGGAATGTTCGCGCAGATGCTGCTACAAACAATCATCAAAATCATTTAAATAGTCATTACCCTGTAGTACAAAATTCCCTAATACGCCTTAATGTAGTCGATGCTTCAAAATCAGATTCAATAGAAAATAAAATACCAAACCAATTTAATATTCCGAATAATACACATCGCTTTCCCTCGCACGTCAAAGAGAGATTTCAAGATCCAAACGATCCACATTTAGGAGAAAGGGACATAGCCTTATTAAGTGCTCTCATATCAAATCAATAATGCTTTATATTTCTACTGCTGACAAGATTATAGTATAACCTCCGTAAAAAATCACAATAATAAATCCTTAATCATCTTCCATGAATACGTATTATTAAAAAGTATGAAGAATTTTTTAATTGAAAGTTATGTTGAATTTTATTATAAACTTGTAACCCCCCAATGTTCGATCATTTAGTAAGTCATAGTAGTATAATCCTCCTCTCGTAATGATGCTTTTAATTTCTTTGGATCAACAAATGCATCTATTTTGTCTTTTACTTTTTTGTTTCCTTCGCTCATTATTGGCAGCGGTTCATGTTCGGTTAGCTAAAAGATTGATATTTGTAATGTAAAGGAGGGTAAATGTACTGAAATATTGACTGGTCACTCTGAAGGAGTTTACCCAATTAGTTAGTGGTAGTAATGACAAAACTATTAAGATTTGGGATGTGACAAGCGAACAATGTATTGCAACATTGACGGGTGGCCATCGTTGGGTTGCATCACTTACAACACTCGATGATAATAAATTAGTTACTAGTAGCTATGATGCGACTATTAAAATCTGGGCATTTTAGTGCAGACGACGGGTTGCATAAACTATCGAAATAGATGCAATAAAAACCATTTTCTTTGGTAAAACAATGTGAATGTTTGTTACATTTGCTTCGTTGTCTTGATCAAAACGTTTTGTATCTGTAACTCAGAGTTTTGTAATTCGAATTGTAACTGGTTTGTATTCATGCATTTTAGGAAGTTATCACCATTATTAGATTGCATCGATGAAGTTTTCATCGAAAAAGTAATTCGTTATCGAAGGCAATATATTCTTCTTCATATCGATCACGGCGCTCTCTTCTGCGACATAATGTTCCAAAAATGATGTTAATGGTGTCATTGTGTCCGTCAAACTGTCGTTGTTTTGGTCATCCTCTTTATTTGATTAGGTTTGTTGTTTAACTATTGGTGCGTACTGTTTTGTTATCTTCAACTTTGTCCGCCTCATATCCGTTTGTTAAATGTTCAAATCCACACGATAGATCTTGCTCTTCATACTAGTACTAACTCTCAAATTATTAGAAAATATGACAACGTTTCCGATTGGATATGGACCTATGACAGAGGATCAATAGACGAAGTTGTGGTTCAGTTCAGCACCCCAAAAGCCACCATCAGAATAAATCCGTCACTAGTTCTCCTCTATGTGCAAAAAGTGATGAAGAACGGCGCCACCAACAAGAGCCTGTCGCAATCCATCCTAGTGCACTTTAAGAAAGGGACGGATGTAAAGGCCATCGTTTGTGAACACGACATCAACATCAAAGTAGTGGGCTCTTTGGGATCTAACATCATCAAAGCTTCCTCTAATGAAGCGGTACCAAGGGAGGGCGTTCGTCTATTTATCAAAGGCAGCCACTCCAATTTCCGGATGAGATTGAGCCAGGTCACAAAGGCTATGGAGGAAAGGTTTGGTGATAAAGTGACTCTGGAAATGGTGAATGCTACAGTCTTTACCGTAAAGACAGGGAACGAGTACACCTACGTACTCGTAAATGGATTAACCCCCACCAATACCAAAGTCATCACAGACTGTGGATCCATTCGCTTGGACTGGTTCGAACTTGAGGCCTTTAAACCACAGGGAGCAAGAAGAACGATTACGGGGTCGGGGTCCACTACGTCACCATCCACCACAACTAAAGAGGGTTTCTGCTCGGCTCGGGAAATGTTGGGGTTGAAACAACAAATCAAAGGAATAGTCGCCACCCAGAGTGAGATTAAAAGCACGGTGAACAGTTTCAAGGGAGAGATGGATGACATCAAGAAACGCCAGACCACCCTGGAAGATCAACACAGCTCGGTGCTTGCGGAAGTCAAGCCTTTGAGAAGCGACATCGCAGAACTCAAGGCCCTTCTCCTGTCACATCTGACCCCATCTCCTGCAGCTGCCGCTGCATCTACCCCCACCAAAAAGAGACAATCCATGGACTCCGCCGCCCACGCCCAAGAGAAAAGAAAGAGAGAGAAGAAGGACCCCCAACAAACATCCATGAGTGCCTTCATGAACGTCGATGAGGAGGAAGAATAAAATGTATAGTGATCAGTATAAGTCGCTCCGCGTCTGATCACTTTAAATGGCCTCGGCCCAAATAAACAAATTATTAGAAAGAGTGCTATTGAATATTTCAGATTTGTTTTGAACAACACCGACGCTCTTTTGTTCAAATGTATGCATGGAAATTTCGGACATGATAGGTGAAGATAAAGGGTGATGTAATTTAAAACTGTATTTATATTTGATCGGTGAGTTGGATTGATCGTTGAATCAAATTGGAGACAGCGTCCCTGGCTCGAATTTCATCAATGTTGGCTTGTCTAATATACGTGTTGAGTTCAACATCCAGAAGCTCTATTTCATGCTGCGTCAATCCGTCATTTTCCACCTTGCAGCAGTTCATCTGGTAGCTACCATTTCTGTAACGTTTTCTGCTATTTCTTCTCGTCACATCCACACAGTAACGAGAGTTGCTCGGGACCATGATCTCATTTTTCATTCGATTGAAGGTCAAAGATGATATAAATCTTGATATGTTTTCTGGCGCTGGTCCTACGCAGCATTTAGAGATCACAAACCTCACATCATACTTTTCCACTTGATGTCCAATGTTGATCAAGTTTAAATATAAAGTCATTTGCTTTTTCGTCTTGTATTTGCGAAGTTTTAGCTCGTCGCCGGTGTGCTCTAGTGTGATGGATAGTCTCTCGTTCTGCTCATTATCTGCAAGATGCATAACGAAATGTTCAGATTCAATAGGTTCGCCCCAAGAATTATGCTCGACAAAGTCGTTGTAAGTGTTCTTTCTGACGGCGTTGTTGAACGTGACCTTCATGTCCCCTTCAATACCTATCTTGTAGTTCAGCACGGTACTCAAAGGGATGCTTTGACCACTTATGAGTCTGTTTTTCTTACTATTATAGAAGGTAGTTGTTCCAATGTAGGTTGTGACTTTGACCTTGTCCACTGATGCACTTCCCTCCACCTTTTGCATCTTAGCTATACGGATAAGCTCCAACATTATTTTATCCATGATTTCTTCTTTGCATGAATTGTATAGGCATAGTCCATGCTCCTTCACAAGATTAATTTCGGACTTTGACAGATTGAGACCTGATAACTTGCTTGAGAGATCGTCCGATTGATCATTGTCTAATAGTTTGGCAACGTACAAATCTCTGTTGATGTGATTGGAGGATCTTCCTTCGTGTCCAAAAGGAACGAACTTGATGTCGTGATTTTTCGAGTCAACTACAAAGGATAGAATTGCTATCTCAGGGTGGGAGTAAACCTTGATGCTGTTGTTGACGCAAGATCGAATCAATCTTTTGGCGTGATCCCTTTGCACTTTCGACCCTTTTATTTCCACGTACTCATCTTTAACGTTGCAGGTTGCCCCACTTTCTTGTTTGATCCTCTTAATGTTGCACCCACCCTTGCCAATGATGTTACCCACACAATTGCTTGGGATAGGATATCTTTCCATTTGATATTTCTCCGCTTTACAAAATTTTGACACAACTGCGTCACCCTCAGTATTTGTAGAAGGAGTAATGGATTCGGATCAGGCAGGACTACAAATAGAAGATTCAGATATACAAAGCGAAAATAGAAAAGCAAATGAAGAGTTTTTTGTGCACAAATCTGCCCCAACAATTAGCAAACATTTCGTAGCCAGAGTATTAAATTCACTTAGAACAGAGGTTCTCAAATAACCCACGTCGCATCGTTGAGATAATGCATTCACTTCCACTTTAATACTAAAATTATAGCCGAAAATTAAAAAGAGGCTTTAGAATGTAAACAATACATATTGGAAAAGGAAGAATTCGAATCGCTCATAAAAACATTTGTAAAAAAGAATCACACACCATCATTGTATTCACACACAAGTGCAGTTGCATACAAAACATGATCGATCAACAATTTGTATTCTTGTTAACACACTCCAGCAATAAGAAAAAAAAAGAAAAAAAGAGCGTTGATGCATGGGACGAAAAGTATAAATTATTGGACCTGACCATTGGGTGTATGGTTCAAGAACCACAAAAGGTTTATAACAATGATTGATTTTATTTATCATCATCTACAGAGCTCATTTACTTATCACGATTTGAAACAATCACTTTCGTGAGATTACTAACCACTCAATGACCATTGCGTCAAGTTGTGGACTATAGGAAGTTTCGATTCCAAATACAAATCCATTTGTAATAGATTGGTTTCAGAGATTACGATGCCAATCATCAATCACAAATCATTTCTCATTATAATGCTCAACATCCATTTTTAATAGACTGGTTTGATTTTTATAATGGGTAATATTAGTGCATTGGACGAACCATTCCAAAATGGAGTGATTTATATTTTGAGCAAGTGATTTGTTAATTAAAGTTTTTTCTTGTAAACTTCTTGAATTTTTTAGGGTCCGCAGAGTGATGGATTTGAAAGACTTTGAGGAGGGTTTCGACTTGGTCCCTGTCATGTTTGATTTTGCACGCGATGATGTTCTTCGACTTGTGTTCTTTCTTGCAGTGATTCTTGCTGACTACGGATTTTTGTATTCGTCTTGAAGAGACTGCCTTCTTTGGATGTTGGTGTAGTTTGTCTTCTTGTTATCTGAATTAATGTGTTGGTCTAAATCATATGTGTTTATTACTCAAATTTAAAGTGCTGGGTTGTCACCACCCATACTTTAAAAGAGCTTGAGTCGGGAGCTTATAGATTTTACAGTCTACCGAGTCACGTTAAAGGATTTATAGTTCATCTACATAAGTTTTGTCTTTTTGTCGAACATCTAGGGGGAGGTTGTTGGTGTAGAGATTATGGTGTTCGAGATTATATATCGAAAACGGCGATGAGCCTTCGCTTGGTTGAATCTTGTGACGCTAAATTGTGAGCATGATCCAATTCCGTATGAATCCAAGAATAATGTTTTGTCCTCACACTCTCTTTGATTGATGGATGCCTCACAAGCTGCGCAGTTGATTCAACATCAATTAAATTACAACACAAAAAATGTCGAAGGAGAAGAAAACAAGGATAAACGGTAACCATCTGGTTTCTGCTTTTCTTATCATCACATTCGTTGGTCTATCCTTACTTCTGCTCAAGAATGTGGCACTAGCCCCAAAAGTTAGACCCTCTGCTAATGTTGCCAAAAACCCAGACAAATCAAATGCGCTCATCGAAACATTGCGCAGAGCAGTCAGAGATCAAAAAAAAGCCAAGTCATCCGCTTTGGATAGAGAATGGCAAATAAAGTTTGACGAGCTCAAACAACCAAATAGAAGACCATTGCGCGTTCGTATTACCACCGACTATGCGAACAAGGGCTGGTTTGGATTTTTCACAAGAACTGACGCTTTTGACCACTGTGCAGTTCCTTGTAAAGCCTATACGGACGATCAAGGCATCGACTTTCCAACGCATCAGTACGATGCAATCATAACACACAACTCCCAATGTAAAAAAGAAAATTTTGGACCAGAAATTCTAGCCACCAAACCACTAGAAAGTGACCGTCGCTACTTGACCATCCATGCCAATTTACATAACGAGGCACCGGCCGTCAACTTTAGAGAATGTAGCGAGGTTCAAGGCGGCAGCGACCAGATGCAGTCTTCCCCTGTGGATGTCTCCGTCAGCTTCTTCACAAACTCCACCATCAACTCCAATTACTTTTACACAAAGCCAACTTCATTCGTATACAAGAGCAAAACACCCGCAGAAGAGGAAGAAATGTTTCAGGGCATGTGTGCCTTCGTGAGTAATTGCGTAGAGCACCGCGTCGAATTCATTCAAAAACTTTCCAAGCACGTTCCATTAAAAAGTTACGGAAGGTGCCTAAACAATGCTGATGCACCCAATAGTGCAGAGGCCAAAATGCAGACCATCAAAAAATGCAAATTTTATCTTGCGTTCGAAAACACCCTACTCGACGATTACGTAACAGAGAAGTTCTATCAGGGATGGATGCTCGACGCACCCACTCTGATGGTATACAGCGGTGCCCCCAACATTGTAGATGTATATTCGCCCACCAACCCAGGAGAAAACCCAGCATTTATCAACGCCAGGGACTTTAAGGATGCCGATGAGTTGGGAAAGTACATGGCATCACTACTAAAAGATAAAAAGGCTTATGAAAAATACTTTGAGTGGAGAAAAACAGGAGATCCTGATAAGGACTATTCAAAGGGTTTTATGGCGACTTATAGCAGAAGAGTGATCAATATGTGTTGTAAGGTTTGTACTGCGGCTGGCGAAATGCAATTAGCTAGAAAAATCTTATCTAGTTATGGTTTTGAACCACCTGCTAATCAATATAAAATTTCGTTACAGAATTTCAAAACCATGTTGAGTGCTAAAATCACGAATGTGAATAGTCATGCACAATTCTTAAAGTTGTATGATATTGCTTATGGAAGGTACTGGAACAAAGATAATCATTTGACACCTTGGAACGACATTCATTACACAACTTCAAAGAATTGGGTTGAGTTCAAAAATAATGATTGGTGAAAAAATATATAATAAAAGTACAATTTCATTATGTCTTGTTAGAGGTTTGTTGCACTGCCGGCCTTTATGATTTCCGAATTGAGTATTACAAAAGTATTTCGTAAAAAGTAAAGAACAAAAAAAGACTTCAATTACAAATCTAGAGTGCATGGCGGTTCATTTGGGTTTGGGTCCTATCGTATTGGCCATCGCATGTATCGTATTGACATGTTCATCAACTTTAGCATCAAATGTAACAGCGACCAACACAACAGACCTATCCAATGCCACGTATATATGCCCAAACATTACATGTCCCGAAGTTACAAATATTACAACCTACATCAATGTCACCAAATTAATACCGATATGTTATCCTGTTAACTGCACTGAAGGAACGTACTACAGCACATCCGCACAAACTTGTTTATCATGCCCAGCAGGGTTTTAGTACGTCTACATTTATTTTTAAATTTTAACATTTTTAGTTGTGAGGGTGGAGCAAATCCAGCTGTACCTTGCAGTGCGGGTCTGTATTCAAGTCAAACAAATCAGAAAAATTCTAGTTCATGCATACCGTGTGAACCAGGAAAGTATTCCAGTCTTGCTGGCTCCTATTCGTGTACAATATGTCCGAGGGGATATAGTTGTCCAGGAGGAACAACATCGCCGACATTATGCGCCACCGGATTATACTCGTTAAATAGCTCGTCTTCGTGTTCAAATTGTCCCGCTGGATTTTATTGTACATCACCAAACATTGACCCAATCACATGTCCGTCAGGAACATTTTCAATTGGGGGAAGTGTGACCGCATGTTCTATTTGTGGTGCGGGCACATTTACTTCGACAACAGGGTCCGCTACATGCACGACGTGTCCAGCGGGTAGCAGATGCCCAATATCATCGAGCTTACCTATAGCCTGTGCAGCAGGTATGTACAGTTATGCAGGTTCATCTACGTGTTTCGTTTGTCCTCAGGGATTTAGTTGTGGAGATCCAACACAAAGCCCAGTTCCTTGTGTAGCGGGAACATTTAGTGCAGGAGGTATTGTTCCTAGTTGCACCCCTTGCTCTATTGGATACTACAATACACAAAATAGTTCCTCGAGTTGTACAATGTGCCCCACAGGCTATGCCTGCCCAAGTACAACTTCCACAGGCATTATATGTAGCGCTGGTAATTATTCACCGGGTGCCTCGATATCATGTCTTGGATGTGCAGCTGGTACATATAGCTCTGCAGGTTCAGCAGGATGTACTCAATGCCCAGCCGGATATCAATGCAGTAATCCATCTGCATCTCCTCAGCCATGTAGTATTGGATACTACTCACACGCTAATGGATCAGCATGTGTTGTGTGCTCGCCAGGTACATACACTACCAGTACAGCTTCTAGTATTTGTACGCCATGTACAGCAGGATATCAGTGTTCGGATCCTACAATAGGAAGAGTGGCGTGTGCTTCGGGTTCATATGCTCTAGCTGGAGCCACGACATGTACTCTATGCCCAGCTGCTTATTATTGTGCATCAACATCATTACCACCTGTGGCATGTCCCGCGGGTACTGTATCTGGAGCTGGATCCACAAGTTGTTCATCGTGTCCTACTGGTCAATCATGTTCTAGTAACAACGTAACAACGGTTTGCTCACTGGGTACATACTCACTCTCTGGTTCGTCATCTTGTTCTAATTGTGGAGCAGGATATTACTGTCCTGACCCAACCGTCAGATATCCTTGCCCAACAGGTTCTTACAATTTGAATGTACAAGCTACACAATGCACCTATTGCCCCGCTGGATACTACTGCCCCACAACTACTACAACCCCGGTTACTTGTACAACTGGTTATTATTCCATAGGAAATGCAACTTCTTGTACAGCATGTCCAGCTGGAAGATATTGTCCTGTTACAGATCAAGCACCATTATTATGTAATCCGGGTACCTTTTCTTTATCTGGTGCAACTAGTTGTACCAGTTGCAGCGCAGGATTTAGCTGCTTGTCAACTACATCCTCTACTATGACTGCATGCACATCAGGAACTTACTCATTAGCTGGTGCTGCATCTTGTACGCCATGTCCAGCGGGTCTTGCATGCTCAACGTAAGTATAATCTTTGTTATATAATCTTTACATTGATTTTTAGTACTGTTGGATATAGTCCCGTAACGTGTGCTTCAGGTACATACAGTATTGGATCACAATCTACTTGCATAACATGTCCTGCAGGATCCAGTTGTGCATCAACATCCTCGTCACCTGTTGCATGTTCTCCAGGATCCTACAGCACGAATGGTCAAACCACAGTAAGTATAACCGTTTATTTAACGAAATTATAATATTTATTTTAGTGCACTACATGTACTCCAGGTTATTCTTGTAGCACTGCATCGGTTCCTCCTGCCATCTGTCCAGCAGGATATTACAGCACAGGCGGAACGTACCTCAGTTAGGTTAGTTTTTTTAATTATTGTCTCTTTTATTTATTTTCAATTAGCACTGCTTGTTCAGCTGGATTTTACTGCCCAACACCTGGTTCTACCACAGGAACACCCGCAAGTTTTATCTGCCCCACTGGTTCTTCTTGCCCATCAGGCTCGTCATCACCAGTTAACTGTCCAGCGGGTACTTATGGAAATGCTACAGGACAAATCAGCTCTGCGACAGGATGTATAACGTGCCCCGCAGGTGTTTACTGTTTAGCAGGGTCTTTTAATTTAAACTCACTATGTCCTCTTGGATATTATTGTTTACCTGGCACAACCACTGCCACTTCATATCCATGTCCACAAGGAACGTACAACAACATAAGAGGAGCAACATCAAACGCTAATTGTCTTCCGTGTCCCACAGGGTATTATTGTCCACAGGGAACTGGGGACTATAGTGTATTCACTTGTCCTGCGGGATACTTTTGTCCCATTGGGACGCCACGATCCGATGCATATCCTTGCCCCGCGGGTACTTTTTCTGCTAGGACGCTTCTGAATAGTAGTATGGACTGTCAGAACTGTCCTGTCGGAGCTTATTGCAATGCAGGATCTAGCAGTCCTACTCAATGCTCACCTGGAACCTATCAACCAATTACAAGTGCAGGAAGTTATTTTAATTGTTTGGCATGTCCAGCATCCTATTCATGTCCATTATATGGAATGTATACTTACTTGAACTATAGTTGTTCAGAAGGCCATTATTGTCCACAATCAACTTCGAATAGCATGGCAAATGCTTGTCCTGCTGGCACATATACAAATAGTAAGTACCTGAGCAGGAGCGATGATTGTGAGATTTGTTATGAGGGATTCGCATGTTATGCAGGAACAGGTGGAAATAGTTTAATGCCTGTACCATGTGCTCAAGGTCATTATTGTCCCGGAGTGCCGATGCCCGGTTCATCCTTGAATTTCACACGGTGGTTCTATGGAAGTTATTCTGGACAGTTTACAACGATACCAACACAATTTCCATGCCCTGCAGGCACTTATTCAAATAGTACTAGTTTAGTAGCATCAAATCAATGCACGATATGTCCTCCCGGTACTTATTGTACAGCAGGATCCAGTTCAATAACTGGTGCATGTAGTCAAGGTTATTATTGTCCAGCTGGTACAGGATATTCAACACAATATCCATGTCCAGCAGGTACATATTCTACCGCAACAAATATATTTAATGCAAGTCAATGCCTCGATTGCCCACTTGGAAAATATTGTTTAACAGCTACAGTGGTACCTACTGTTTGTAATGAAGGATCTTATTCGCCAAGAACAAATACAAAATATTATGGACCTGCCTCTTCAGACTCTTTTGCAGACCCTAGTTCATGGTCGTGTATAACTTGTCCAGCTGGATACAAATGCACTAGTTTAGGAGGAAGCGCCTCCTATATTACACCAGAACCATGTGGTGCTGGTTATTATAGTCCACCTGGATCAAATACTTGTTATACGTGTCAAGCTGGTTACTATTGTAACAGCAATACTACATCTCAATCTAACATGTTGACTATTAATCAATGTCCTGCTGGTTTGTATTGTCCGTCTGGTCAATCTGTTGTACCGACGGTGGCTTACAATTCATGTCCAGTAGCACAATACTGCCCCACTGCAACTCCGTTACCTGTAAACTGTCCTGCAGGTACATTTAATTCTGTAACTGGTGCAGGAAGCTTATCTAATTGTACGATATGTCCAGCAGGTAGTTATTGTTTATTAGCATCGAGTAGTATCACTGGGATATGTAGTTCTGGTTACTATTGCCCATCTGGATCTACAGGCCCCACACAAGTTCCCTGTGATGCAGGTACTTATAGAGGCATACCTGGTGGAATGAATGCAACGAGTTGTGCAGCATGTGTCAGTGGTTATTATTGTGGAGTAGGAACGTCTGTACCTACATTGTGCCCTAGAGGCTCTTATTGTCTAACTTCTACAGTCACTCCCATTCCATGCCCAAGAGGTACTTATGGAAACGTAACAGGTTTAAAACAAGTATCTGATTGTAATGATTGCGACTCTGGGTCCTATTGTGACACTCCAGGTCTATACCAACCAAGTGGACCGTGTGACCCTGGGTTTTTTTGCTCTGGAAAAGCAATAACCTCTTCGCCATTGAATGGTCTTTGTCCAGCTGGTGGATACTGTCCAACGGGTAGTAAAATACCAACACCATGTGCTGCTGGAACATTTAATAATGTTACGGGAGGCACGTCTCAATCTAGCTGCCAAAGCTGTTTACCTGGATTTTACTGCTCTGGATCGAGCAATCCATCACCATCTGGTCCATGTACCGCAGGTTATTACTGTACTGGAGGTTCTTACACACCCATTCAGTTCCAGTCACCTCCCGGTTTTTATACAACAACGGGAAGTAGCTCGCCAATTCCATGTGCACCAGGAACTTACAATAACCAATATGCACAAGCCACGTGTACGACTTGTCCTCAAGGTTATTTTTGTGCTAATCAGAGTTCTATTTCTTATCAAGTGTGCCCGCAAGGTAGTTATTGTCCCACTGGAACGGCACAACCACTACAATGCCCCAGTGGTACTTTTTCGTCATCGGTTGCATTATATAGTGTATCTCAATGTGTAACTTGTACAGCAGGGTATTATTGTGATCAAGTTGGCATGAAACAACCAGCAGGTGCTTGTGCGAGTGGATATTATTGCTCCGGAGGTTCGATTTCAAGTACACCAGTCAGTCAATCGTATGGGGATAGATGTACTGCTGGTAGTTATTGTACAAATGGTACTTCGGTGCCTACACAATGTCCTGTTGGTACATTTTCTCCAAATATTGGAAATAGGCAGTTATCGGATTGTTATTCTTGCACATCAGGAATGTTTTGTAACTCAACAGGTTTAACGACGCCAACAGGTCCTTGTTCAATAGGCTATTATTGTACATCCAGAGCAGTGACTAGCACCCCAACGGATGGAATTACTGGGAATATTTGTCAACAAGGATATAATTGCCCTTCTGGATCTGTCGCCCAACAACTTTGCCAGGCGGGGTATTATCAAAATCAAATTGGAGGGGGACAGTGTATACCGTGCCCTGCGGGTACGTTGTGTGATGGAACGTCATAATTTTGTGAATAAATTGTTCTATTTTGTATGATCGCTTTTCGTGTTTGAATCGGATTATTTTTGTAAGCCGTTTCCGTTCAAGAGGAAAATTAGCATAAAGCGTTTTACCCACATTAAGGAAGTTCTTATCCCCACACTCTGTAGAAAAACAACTAATACAGATACATACACGCATGATTGGAATAAGAAATGTAAAGACATTAATATTCTTGTTGATGGCAAGTTATTGTGTAGTGAGTATAGTGCTATACGTTACTGGGACAGACAAGAACACCACAACGAAAAACACGTCAATTGCACGAAAGACTCCCACCACAACCGTTACTAATAGTGCACAATCAATCTCACACAATGGATTTATAAACAATAAATACAATTCAAAGTGGAACAAGTACGTTGTTGGCCTAAAGACTAGTACAGATACGGCTGCTGCAAGAGTACCTATTCAATTGCTAACATTTTTAAGGCACATTTCAAACGTGTACTTTTTTGGAGACTCCGTGGAAGAACTAGGAGACACAAAAGTATACGATGTAGTCCATAACTTATACAAGGACGGAAATCTTAGCGTGATTGACGTCAATGGCCAACTTTCTACTTCAAAAAATGGCGTGAGCAATGGTTGGATCATGGATGCGCACAAGAACCTGCCAGGGTTTAAAAAACTATACGAACTGTATCCAGATCGAGATTGGTACCTCATGCTCGATGACGACACTTACCTATTGTTTGAAAATCTTGATTCCGAACTAAAAGACCTTAACCCAGCAGAGCCTTACTATTTTGGTGCCTACTTTTCATTCGTAGGATGCGGGGGTATTAAGAATCATGGAGACGGACCCGACTTTGCCCACGGTGGGAGTGGAATTGTGGTTTCTAGAGGAGCACTACAAAGAATGATTAAAGTTATAGATGATTGCATCGTTGATTACAGAACTTGTTGGGCGGGTGACGTTCGTGTGGCTCTTTGCCTACGCGACGCTAACGTCACGCTCGATAGGAGATTTCACGGACGTTTTATCAATGCCGAACCCGACGTTGATCTTGACTGGCCAGATAATCCATGCAGCTACCCACTTACATTTCATCATTTGAAGCCCAAAACCATTTATGAATTATATGCTACGGAGAATAGGGTTAACAAGGAGAACCGTCCCACGAACTATGCTGACATTTTTAAATCAATCATGGCCCATCAACACGAAGGAGGCATTCAAGATAATACGGACATTAAGGGTTACCCATTCGCTCAGACACGTACGATCAATAAAGAAAAATGTAAAGATGTATGCCGCGAAAACATCAAGTGTAGAGCGTATGTGTATGATGAAAATGGTATTTGCTGGTTGAAGGGTTCAATACAAAAAACGAATAGTGTGGAGCAGTCAAGGTCCTCTGGCTTCATTACTAATAATTATATATGTGAAGAAAATGAACCTAAGCCGGCTCCTACTCCAACCATCTCGAAGTTAGAATGAGTCAATTTGTAATTCTTGTTAATTTATGAATGATCTGTTAGGATCAAAAGTATCAAGTACATGTCAAATAAAAGTTTACAATCCAATATTCCTTCAAGCTGCTTCTATTATTATGCATGGACTTGAAGTCTCTCTTGGTCTTCATCCTTGAGTCGTGGTAGTATTACATTGTAATGTAATATATTTTGCTTGTGGAATGATCATGTATCAAATTCTATTGGTTTCGTTGATGGCATTGTTATCCTTTGTTGCATTCGATCACATTGCGGAGTCAACCAATAAGAAACAAATGTCAGTCAGAACACTTTTTGTAGGAAGTGGTTCTTCATACGTATACCGTTTAAATATCAACATTGAGGATGGATCCTTGACACTCAAGAACAAAACAAAAGTTACTGATAACCAATCAAACTCTCGACCAACTTTCGTCACCATTCACCCCAACAAGAGGATTCTTTACACCATTAGTGCTATCGCAAACTATGATGGAAAGAAGGAGACTGGAGGTATCCTAACGTACAAGATTGACGACACAACTCACGACTTGAGCCTGATCGACTCAGCAACCTCCGAAGGAAACGGACCTTGCTGCATTCTTTTAGACAATAAAGGGGAGAACGTACTGATTGCCAACTACCACGGAGGCAACTTTGGTTTGTGGAAAACAGACCAACAAGGATCCCTCAGCAAAAAACCAACATTCTTCCAACAGGATGAATCAAACGTAGGGCCACACAAGAGCAGGCAAGATAAACCCCACGCACATCAATTCATTTTTGACCCATCCAACAAATACGCGTATTGCTGTGACCTTGGTCAGGATAGAATCTATCAATTCGTCTTCGACTCCAACCAAAATGTACTTTCACCCAATCAAAATGCACTTTTCACTAGCACTCAACCAGGTGCTGGTCCAAGACACATTACATTCCATCCCACATTAAATGTTGTTTATGGTGTGAACGAACTCGGCAACACTGTCAGTACATACACACTAAAAGACGACGGTACTTTGGAGCACTCAAATACTTTGAGTTCAATTCCAGAGCCTAGTGATGAAACAACTGCGTCCGCCGTCGTCACCTCTCCTGATGGTAAATTCTTGTACGTATCCAACCGTGGGGGAAGTGAGTCATTGGCCATTTTCAAAATACAAGATGATGGAAGTTTAGAGTTGGTTGGATTTGAAAGCAGTGGTGGAAAGTGTCCTAGACAATTCATGATAACCGATGATGGCAAATTGTTAATTGTTGCAAATCAAAATTCAAACGATGTCAGGGTGTTCCGAAGAGATGTAAGAAGCGGTAAACTCCAGGCTCTGTCACACATTGATGGTCTAGAGCAACCAATGTGCGTGTCCATGTTGTAACTTTTAGATAAAGAAATGTATTATTTTTGAAAACGGTTTTACACTAACACTTGAAAAAGTAATTCACATTCAAATCAAAAAACATTAATTTTATAAAACTTCTGCATTTAGATCCCAAATTCAAATGGCAACGCTGTTAATTTGGACAAGTAGGTCTTCAACTGTTTCTGAATCTCTGGCTTCCTTATCGCTGCTGTGCTATCATAATACTCTTCAATCAACGAAGACTCCCAAAGGATAGACATGATAAAGTCACACAACTGCTGGTCATTTAAAGCAAAGCAAATAAAGATACGGAACCTAACATCATCCACATTGGTCATGAAGTTTACAACATTTCTAGTAATAATAACATCGTCAACAGCAGAAAACGCGGCAGGAATACCAATACCGCCCAAATCACCAACAGAAATCTTTTTCAATTCATAAACCTTTTCAATCATGTGCCAAATATGATAAGTACCAAGAAGACCTTTGCTCCTGAAACCAATCATCAAGAGCTCGTGCAACGCAAAGCACAGCTTCTTGCGAACCAACAAACCAATTTCTTTATTAATTCTCTCCATGCCAGCTTCATGAAGAGTTCTACCATGATTCTTAGTTTGATCATAAAACAATTCAACAATACTCCTCACAGCGTTCCTGACCTGAATAATGGGATGAGAAACCACCATGTCAGAAGTCAATTGTAGATTACTACTATTAGCATACTTTACAAAACCAAATTCAAAAGAAAATTGTTGTAACAAGGCGAAAACACTTAACAGATCATCACGATGATGACCGCTCAGCAAGACTGCATTTTTATCATAACACTCTTGTAAATACAATTCATTAGCAATTAACTCTTGAATACAATACACCAAGTAATTACACTCCAACAAGTACTGAATAAAGAGCAAACTAGCATTGGTGCTGTAATTTTCGCTCGGTAGATTCTGAACAGCTTCAAAGGCTTCAAATTCGCTCACAATCTTCTGAAGGCTGCTCACTTGAAGCGACTTGAATATATCCCATGGCGTTCTGCTCTTAAAAAAGTATAAATTTCTAGTATTACTCGATAAAAGAGTGGCAATGGTTCGAATCAACACTTGACCCAATGGATTATGAACATCAATGGAGTGCTTGGTGACATTCTCGCCAGAGGCCATGTGACAAGATCTTAGTAATCTATGAATCACGGTATGTAATTGAGCCACCATCGGGTGATCAGAAAAACTAGCAAATGCCGTTTGTTGTTGTTGTTGATCCAAATCTTGATCATAATGTTCGTCTTGTTGCTCCAAAAATCGCTTAGCGTCTTGTATGGCCTTATCGGATAATTCTTGATGATTGACTTGCAAGAATTCGGTCACTGCCTCTACATTCTTTTTAGCAATCAACACGTGTAGTTCTTCATTAAGATTTAGCTGACTCATCATGCTGCTACTTTCCTTAATGTAATCATCCAATTCATTTGTTTCGTTCATGGCCATTAAGCTCTGCGTTACGCTCTTTAGCTCTTCCACCTCATTTTTGAAATTAATGGTCAAGCTTGCATTAGCTAGCGCTGATTTAGCTAACGACACTCTTTCCAAGAGAGCAGGATGATGATTAGCTCGTGATAACAATGACTCTACTTTTTGATAATTCTCATCAGCTACTGCTTGTTCGATCTGGTCGCCCAACTGTTGTATCATGTTGTGTTTTCTGGTGAGGTGATTTCTGGTACTTTCTAGGAACGTTCTTGATTGATGAATGATTTCGCTACATTCGGTGTATCCTTCCTCTTGTACCTGTTGTATCAATTCGATCAATTCATCTTGTGCTTGGACGATTGCTTCTTGTTGTTCGCTTTGTTCTTGATCCTGTTGTTGATCTTGTTTAGCGTGATTTGGAACGTGACTGGCGTGATGACAATCGACTAGTCTTTCGAAAGCTGCTTCTAATTGCTTTCTAATCTTGATGGCTCTTTCGATTCGTGTCCTTTCTGCTTCCTGCTTGATGTTTTGTAAACATTCTCTTGCTTCTTGTAGTTCGATGTAGAGATCTGCCTTGTATGTTTCTACCAACTGTTGTAGTTTTTGTGCTTCCTTGTAATTGATTGCGTTTTTGATTTGAGAGCGTGCTTTGATTCTATTTTTGACATTTTCAATTTCGGAGCGAGCGGATTCGATTTGTTCCGGAGTGATTCCACATTCCTTTAGGTTGATCGACTCGATTGCATTTGTGATTAATTCTGGTTGACCTAGACGGTTGGCCGACTCGACGTTATTCTTCAAATTGCGAAGTGCTGCGGAATGTGCCTTGAATTGATTAATGTGCTTGTTGGCCTCTGCTACGATTGTTTCGTCTCCGATGCTTTTGGCGCTCAATATCAGTAATCTGATTCCGTCTCCATCTTGTTCTTTAACGTATTGTTCTAACAGCTCCTTAAAGTATTCCTTTTGTAGCAAGCGGTTATATTCTACTTTTTGTTCGTCCACTTCATTCTTGAGTCCCAATTCTAAACATTCTTGGAATACATTCTTGATGCGCAGATTGTCTCTGGACTCGACGGCCTCCTTCATCTTTTTGACGAATAGTTTAGTGTTGATCAAGCGAATGTACCTGGGCATGATGATTCTTAAAAAGTCTTTCAAGTGTGACTTTAAACTGTCGGCCTTTGCTAATAAATCCTTCATCTCTGGAATGTTTGCCTCGTCTGCGGCGGCCTGTAACAAGGACTTGACTTCTATTGATTGTTTAATTCTCCTGGTCTCTGATTGACAGAGCATGTAAAGTTTGTCGCTTTCCATATCCAATTTTCTGGCAGCGTCCATTGCCTTTTCGATTTCTGCCAAAGATTTGCTGACAACAGCCTCTCTCATTTGTGTTTTTATGGTTTCTGGATTCCTCAGCCGGGCCATCTTGTCCTTATACTCCCTTGTGATTTTTAATTGTGCAATGTGGCGAACATTTTCCTTGTTGGTCACCACGAGTGGTTCGATGTCATCATCATCTTCCACCCTCAACCTGTTTTTTAGCATGTTCAAATTGGATGGATCTTCAACCAGTGTAGCATGGGCATTCTGTAGTTGCTCTACAATTGCCATTCTGTTTGGCGAATCAAACATGATGTCATATTCCGAGGGTATTCTGATGAGTAGAGTGTTATTATTTCCTGCAGCGCTATCTACGATCAATTCCTCAATATCTAGAATGTCAACTCTCCTTTTTATGGTCACATCCTCAATCTCGTAGAATGCTCTGTCGGTAACAACAACTCCTTCTTTTTTCAGTGCATTGACATATTCGCTGAAGTGGATCATCCTATCTCCATACTTTCTTAACTTCATGCGCCATTTTGATATTGATGATAACCCAAGAGAGTCTCTTTCACCTCCTTTTACAATTTCATCTTGGCCGATTGGCATTGGTTGTGGCTTATCTTCATTTTTAACCCTCCTAGAAAACAACTGAACATCATCTACTGTGCAGATATTCATCTGTACGGTCTCTTCCGCCTCATACGCATCGCTAATGTGCTCCAAGAATTCTTTTCTGGCGTTTGAGTTTGAATCATCAAGGCTAAATAAATAGTCAGTAGCTTGGTTAGGCATGTATAAGGACATAATGTTTGCCTCATCCCCTTGAGCATTTATAAGAACAGACTCAATTTCTTTGAAAGTATAACGGCGCTTCAATGTGGCTCCATCCATAAGGTATAGTCCTTTGGGCGATAAGAACATACTTCTATCTACTCCCTTTGCTTTCACGTTAAGTTCTTTAATGTTGGAACTCCAAATTACTTCAGAGTCGCTGTTCTTTTCTAACAACTGCTTGATGTGTGACTTGTTTGCTAAATTCAAATTATCGTGCTTCATTTTGATCTTTAGCTCTCCTTTTCGGCGCTTGTTGGCGGTTTTGTCATGGAAGTACATTAACTTTCTTTGTCTATTCTCCTCTCGAATCAGTTGTTGAATTTCTTCGTCTGGGAACATAAAGTCAGTATCAATCCCTCTAACCTTAATTTCTACGGGCTTTACTTCCACCACTTCCTTTAAAACCTCATCTGAAAATTCTTCAAACATTTCCATCTCTTTTCTACGGGATTCCTGAGCGTTGCTGTCATCCTCATCTATCTCTTCGTCATCCTCCGTAGAATCCGTATTCTCGCTTCTTGATAATCTCTTTGCTGTTATTTCGTCGCTAGATCTTTCCTGCTTGGTTCCTTCTGCTTCAGGAGTTCTAGTTTCGCTTTTAATGATTTTAGCACTTTGTATGTCCTTCATTGATTCCGACCTTAGTGGTGCTTCTTTGAAAGATTGTGACGTTCTTTTATCTAAGGAATCTGGAGAGTTGGGAGATTTTACGCTTTGTGCAGTTAATTCAATTTTCGATTCCATCGCTTTTTCAATCTCTTTTTTCAGCGGATTTGGTGTCGGAGAATCTGTCTTCTTAATCTCCTCTGTATTTTCATCACTGTCGTCGTCCTCCTCTATTTCTTCCTCGTCATCATCCTCTTCCTCTTCCTCAGTTTCAGAAAGTTCAGATTCCTCCTGCTCTTCTTTCTCTGGTGCCGCTGTCTCTGTTATTTTCTTAAGTTCCAATACCCACAAATCGCGCTCCCTAAGAGTCTCTGCACAGAACCTATAAACTCTACCCTCACAAAGAAGAGTTAAACCATGAATGAGGCCCTTGGCCATGTTGTCTATCTTTTGTATATCTTTTATTTCTTTTACGGGTAAAGTTCCCTTAACCTTTCCTTTTTCTTTGTATTCGAGACGGTCGATGTACAATACGAAATGCCTTTTCCTCCAGGTCTTAACCTTGTTACCTTCTTTTGAGAGATATCCCTCATAAATTGGGTTCTCAGACTGTTGTGACATATCGAGTTGTGCAGGTTTGATGATATTTATATGAGAATGTACAGAGTGACTGTAATAGCTATGGTAATTTACAATTAATCAATAGAAAAATTACAACCAATTCTCCACTCTACTGACATCATGCATTCTTAATAACTATAATAAGTAAACATTTAGCAAAAGATTGAGATTGAAGCATACTGAACAAGCTACTCGATAACTCAACAGTATCGTGCAGTGTTTTTACCAGACAAGTTTTACAGTATGTGCACGTGAAGTTGGCCTGATTGCCTCCAAAATTGTATAATTTACTCCAATATTCCAACCATGCATTGACAAGTTCTCAGGCAACCAGCTCGTATACAAAGCAAGCAGACGACTTTATATCTGGAGTACACAATTAAATACCTCTTCAATGCAACTAAAAACAAAGAAATGGATTTTACTCAATTGAAGACTGCTATTCTACTTTCGGCCAATGTTTCAAACAAGCTTTCCCGCTGATACTTTGCCTCAAAAAAAGCAACTAATGTACATCAGCAAAAATCTTTATCTAAATTCCGGAATTTGGATAAAGATTAAGCACTTTTATAACGGCTTATTTTGAACTTGAACTATGCGAGAACTTTTAATCCTACTCCCAAACGGTTCGAAATGCTTTTATCGAAACAACTTGAAAAGGTGCTTTCTTAAAGTGAAAAGATATGCAGGTTATTCATTAATACCAAATAAAACACTGTGAACACAGAAGATGGCGAAGTGGTTGACTACGGTTTAGGAAATGTTCGATGATTGAAAAGACCAGGAATATTATGGCCATATATAATATAATCAATCAATCAAAAAACCCCGATGTCATCGAACTCACTTCTGGCCAGCACGATAGGCAGACACTTGTCTTTCGAGTCTGTGTTCAGTGATACCTCTCTATGTGAACAATTCATTATGTATCTAAAGAGGAGTTTTAACGAAGACTGCCTTATGTTTTTAAGGGAGTGCAGACATTTGATGACAGTCCAAGACCCTCAAGAATTGTTCTCCACCGTTGAGAGTATTTGTGAGAGATACATAAAGCAAGGAGGCTCAAATGAGATAAATATATCGGGGTCAGTTCGAAGGGGCATTTGCGGTATTGTAGAGAAACATAAGAATTCACCAGATAAAGTCCCAAACACCCTTTTCGACGACGTCTGCTTTGTTGTAACTCGTGAGCTTAAAGAAGACGCGTTCGCCCGTAAGATTAAAAAAATGTATTGGTTCTTATTCTTTACAGGGTACATTCGTTCGAAAGACTTTGAAGATTATGTTAAGAAGAGAAGGCGCAGCTCTAGTTTTGTTGGTTACAAATTATATAGAAGTGAGGAAGCAACTCTGCC
The DNA here is from genome assembly GCA_026419775.2 of Acrasis kona. Lineage (NCBI taxonomy): Eukaryota > Heterolobosea > Eutetramitea > Acrasida > Acrasidae > Acrasis > Acrasis kona. The sequence continues at coordinate 65,294 of JAOPGA020001102.1, read as the reverse complement.
TTTCTGCGCAGCAGATTTTAATTAGCAAATGTGTTACTGATACTGTATGTCTTCCATTGGCAGAAACTAATTCATTTAGGACGTCAAAGTCATCCTCAAGTTGTGTGAGGACTCCTTCATCTGGGAGGCACTGCAGCAGACCAAGAAGAACGAAAAGGAGGGTGCTGCATACTCTTACGTCAGCCACAAGCCAGCGAAGACCTTGGATGGCAATAAAGTCATGCTCGCCAAGTTTACTGGAATCATACCATTCAGCGCAGAAAAAACTATTAATGCTATGATGGACGTAAGTGACCAAGGCTTTAATGTTGTTTTACGACAAAATTAGGTGAAATGGAGGAAGAGGTTTAGAGATCCAGGCCAAACAGGAGACAAGTTCGTTGGCTACCATGCTTTCGAGCCACTGAATGAGCACGCTGTATCACTTGGTTTCTACACTCATAAACACATACTCCCAATCTTTAAAGATATAGAATGTACAAAAATGGATTCCATCGTTTACGACGTCAGGAGGCAATGCTACGTGTGGATTGCGAAGAGTACCACAGCATACGGAATAGATGCTGATGCCAAAAGAGATAACCAAATCAACTTTTTTTACAGCACCGTGGTGAATCATGGTAAGTCGTTAATTTTGATGATACTAACCATAAAGTATCTGATAACGTGTGTCGCTATACCAGTATATTACAGTATTATATGGGAAAGTTTGACAACGCAACAGTTCTAAAGTATGGTATGAAACCTGCAATGAATCTTGTTCAAGACGGAATGATCAAATTGTTACGAGAGGCAGAGAAACATGAATTCGCTGCCAGCGACAACACACATAGAGTAGACGAAACTCTCTCAGACTACTTGAAAAAGACAAACGGAGGAAAGACCTGGGATATTAGTGACATTAGACTTTGAAGGGGTTGTATTTATATCTGACTGTAACATACTTTTTGAATCAATTAAAAATATAATTTATTAATCCTCCAACTCCTCTTAGACTTCTTTGCATCTTTATTTCTCACAATGCATAAATAGAAGTTGAATTCTATCGACATGTGGTACACATAAAGACAAAAATTTATTATACTTTTATATACTACTCATGTTAATGACATCCTTTCTGCAATCCTCATATGCAGTTCCCTGAACCGGCTTGTAATGTTATTGTTACTCTGGTGAGTAACTTTCTTTGTTTCACTTTCTATTCTCAAGAACATACATCCTCCATTCAACACATTCTTGCCGGGCATCAATTGATGATGTTGAAGTGGAACGCTCATCATCAAAAGCACCGAGATTGAAGAGTAGGGAGATGCGTGAACTGGTAGAACAATCAATGCTGGGAACGACCTCTGGACAGATCAATGAATGAGTCTGTATGTGCTCTGTTCCATCAATAACGTAGTAGTTCCATTCTCTTTCTTTTTGTTTGCTGTGTATCAATGGTTTTGTGTTTCTCTGATGGGAATGAATAAACGGAACAATTGATACCCTTTCCAGGCCATTTCGCACTAATTGTCTGGTAAGTGGTATATAAGGGTGATTCACCCTTTTTGAGCTTGTTTTTATGACCTATTGGTAGGAGATACCATCTTGGTGGTAAACAAACTTTGTACTCATGGGCACAAAGATAGAGAGAAACATATCAGAAGCTAGACAACTTTGATTATTAGAACCTGTCAAAACCACCTCAAAGCACTTCTATAAATGTCAGTTCTAACTTTAACCCCCATATCCAATGTAAAATATTAACAATAGTTTACATCACATGCGGAAATCATCTTCCGGCGACGGTGGATTTATCCGTGATACGGATATAAATTCAACTCCGTCTTGCTTTGTTTGGAGAATGAATTTTGCCTCCATTTTTTACGTCTAAAAAAGGTGATATTCACTATGTTCTTATTGATTTTTCTTCGTTCAAAATACGATTCAAAACAAAAACACAATGCAACAAACCGTGAAGACAAGTACTGATGGACAAAGTGTACTATTGAACATTGCGAGTGCGATAATCGCTACTCAAAAGTGCCCACAAGAGTCGCGTATAACAGTTAGTACACCAAAGCAAAAGAAAAAGTTGATTATACCGTCAGCCCCTAGGAGAGTAAAGAAATCCATCACAATATGTCCAGAAAACCTGAAGTCTGTACGTAGAGTGCTGTGCTTTGACGACTTTGAGGTCGTGCCTAAAGAAGAAGTCCGAGGAGATTAGTCGAGGTTACTCTAAAGTGTAAATAGTTTTAGATGCACCAACCGCCCAACCTTACCAACCTTAGCTTGTACATTAAATAAATAGAAGCATTAACGTTAACGTCATCTTTCAGATCTTGTCCACTACAATTTGGAGTGCACAGGTGCGGTGGTTGGCAACTGTTCTTAAGCAAATACAACTTTGCCTTCCTTTCGACAAAAATGTTTGAAATTTTTTTCGGTTGAAAAATCTTAGGGCGATATTTATTAAAGAAAAGCATACTGATCGTTGGATTAATGACCGGCTAGTACTCGTCATCATCGTCATCATAAATCCATAGTTGATCATCATCATCATCCCCATCTTGATATTGTGCTCTATGTTCGGTTCTCTCTGGTTCAAAGTAGGAAGGAACCTCAAAGTCTTGATAATATTCTTGTTGATCTAAGTAACTGTAGTCTTCAACTCCTTCATCATCATCATCTTGGTTCTCAACATCAGGATCGTCTTCCTCAGGATGTCGTACCCTCACCACTTGGTTACGTGTGTATTCATTACTGTGCCTATGGTATGGATTATGTTGAACTTGAGGTCTTTCAACAGCGTGTGAAAATTTACAACGACTACCATATTTACAATAACCATTGCTTGTTATCAATCGACAAGGTATCGAAGAATGTTCCCTAGAGTGTGAGAATACACAATCTCTTCCGTTTCTACATGAATTCGACTGTACAAAGAACACACAAAGTTCTTGGCTACTTCTACCTTCGGCTCTCATCTTGGTTTGAAGAGATTCCTGGCGCCTACGAACAAGGTCAAGTTCTTTATTTTGAGCAAATTCACATTCTTTGTCTGCCTTCTCAAGGAGACTTGATTTGACAATTACATTAAAATCTCTGACATCCATCAAAAATTCTAATAAAAACTGATTGGGATATCTTTCGTATACGTTAGGGTATGACTCCTGTTCGTTACTTTTATTTTGTTCATCTTCTTCATTTTGGTCTTCTTCTTCTGACTCGGAGTAATGTCCCTCCTCATCTGCCATCTGGTCTCCCCATTTCTCTTGCGGTTGCTCTTGTTCTTTGGTTTCAGGGTTCGACTCAGGTTCTGTCTCTTGAGGATTTGTCTCCTCAACCTGTGGCTCTACATCAAGTGATGGCTCCTCTACAATTTCAACGGGATATAGTTTTTGAATAGTATTAATCATTTTATTGCGATGATCATTATCTTTTGGTTCCATCATCTCAATATAAAGGCTCCTCAAGAGGAGATTCCTGAAGTATGCGCTCAGCATTAAGGCCAAACAGCATTTTTGAATCAAATTCGCAACGATCTATAACAAGAGTTTTTGATACATTTAAAATGGTTTTTAAAACCCCTCTGCTCAAGTTATAACACAATCTAAATTCTAACATTTCAAAGAAACTTTGATCAGACATTGTCAAATTTGCAAAATTAAAGTGCTCTACTGAGAAAATTCTCAACGCACTCAGGTTGGCGAGAGGACGCAAATCAGATAACAATGATGTTTTTTTAATGACCAGCTGTGAGAGATTTGCACAACTTTCAGAAACACACTTTAACACAGAGTTATTAAACTGATGACATCCCACTTCTAGTTTTTCAAGATTGGGTGCACAACAAAACACTCTACAAAGAGACTCCTCGGACAAGTTGACCTCCAACAATAATGTTTTGAGGTTGATTAATTTATTATAAATATCTAATCTTACCGTCGAGTTGATGGCACTTGGTATGTACCCATATTGAAATTGCTCATATAGTTCTCTTGCACCCTTCTTCTTCGTCAAATAAACCGAACAAATAGACAAACTATTCAATTGGTTGCAATTTGCGAAAATTGATTCCAAGCAGGTGCCATCCAAAAAGTCTGCACCTACGTCGACAGTTCGTTTTAAAGGAGTAATATCCTTATCAGAGAGCCCTCCGATGTTTAACTGCTGCAGATTTTCACCACAGTTTTTTATGAAAGTACTAATTCCATTATCGGTTATTGTCAACGGTCCTTGTAGTTCGTCGGAATCCCCCGCTACATGTATAGAACGAATAGATTTCGGTACTAATGAGAGGATTTCATCCCTGAAACCTTTACCTGATGAGCGAGCTGTTATAACCTCCAAGTTGGGGAACTTTTCAAACGACTTAATAAAAAAATTTTTTGATGGATTCTCAAAGTAGACAACTTGTTTAATGTTTGATTTTGTTGGTAACTTGTCAGGATTAAAGTAACCAATTTTGAAAAAATCCAGCTTTCTTATAACTTCGTTATCCCGAATAATCTCATATAGTTGCTGGACATCCTCAATGTTTGTGAGGTCTGGTTCCTCTTGTTGCTTAAGTTGAATTAGAACATCTTCGTTTAAATGTTGTGGTTGAAACGGTGCATACTTTGCAATAGGCATGACAGTTTAAGAAATATTTGTAACTGTGAGTCAACTTGCGGATTGGATCAAAAAAATACGATCAACGAAAGACCGGTGCCTGAAGTTGAATCTATGAAGCATCATTATAGCAGCGACTTGTGTTAATAAAGTTACTTTCAACTATGATTTTATTGATACATCGTCCAATTCCTCAATGGCGGGTAGTGTCATTACAGTTACTTGTGACTTTCTGTACTTGTATTTCCTTGAAATTTGAATAAACAATAAAAATGTCAGGAACATTAGGAATGCAAAAAATGAGAATTCATAAGCCTGTCTCAATGCCATACTCCTTGGAAGTACAGGGAGTTTGGCAACAATAAATACAATAATATTACCCATGGAAACTGTAAATAAATAAAAACTTTGCATCACTCCTTTGTAATATACAGGTGCCTGAGAATAGGCAAATTCAAGACCAGTCACAGACACTAAAATTTCACCAATAACCAACAAGATGTATTGAGGCAGCTGCCATACAATATGAATGGGACCAGTTTTATTCTTTACAATGAAAACTTCTAATATGGTGGAGGCAATAAACGAAGCACAAGTGAACAATAAACCAACTGCAATCTTCCTCAACGGTGTTACTTTTGTGAACTTTGCAGCAGTTGTATAGATGACTCTGTCAAAAACAACAACAAGGAGAATTACCATTAGTGGATTGAGAGTTGTGATTTGATCTGCAGTAAATGTAAAGGAACCAACAGTTCTGTCCATTCGTGCAGCTTGGAAAACCCATCTTGTTGAGTGTTGGTCGAATAATGACCAAAAAACCATGATTGGAAGTAGGACCTTACAGACACGGAAAACACATTTCACATCATAAACCATCTCTTTTGAATAATCCGACTTTGCACGATCTAACCAGTGCCTCACTGGTTTTCTCGGTATTTTGAATCGGTTACGTACTGCACAAACCACAACTTTCATAAGCTGCAAAAAGACATTATTCCTGATGCCTGTCGGAGGAACGTGATGATACCATTTGTAACCAATTACAAATAACAAGGTGGCGAAGCACAATAAGCAAGCAGGAACAGCGAATGCTATGGCATATCCAAACCTGTTTCTTATCAGTGGTGTGAAGAAAGTTGACAAAGTTGACCCAGTATTTATAGAAAAATAAAAAATAGCAAAAAAACTTGTCACAACTTCTGGTTTGCTTGAGCTCAATTGATCTGCTCCCATACCTTTGTATTTGTCAGTAATTCCAATTTTTAGTCGACTTACTCGAAACGCATGGCTTTATACCTCCTGTGCCGAATGCCACTAATATAAGGCCGATGAGTGCACCCCACCAATGAGGAGGTGTGCCGGTAACTCCGGGAATTGCTGTTACGCTGATTACGATTTGTCCCAAGCAATAAACCATTGAAAGCGATGTTATTGTCCAATATCTGTACAACATTAAATTTACTGGTGTTGCTAATACTTACTTTCCAAGGATTGAATCTGAAAGCCATCCTCCAAGTATAGGCGTGAAGTATGCTAAGAAAATGAATGCGTGCACTCCCGCTGTTGCGTCATCTTCTGAAAAGTTCAAGAACTTTAACAAGTAAAGGGACAATATTGTTTTGAACCCATAAAATGAAAATCTTTCACAAAATTCATTTCCAATAATTAGCCATAGGCAATATGGGTACTGTACAAAAATAAACAATTGCTTGAAATTAGCTGAAATGTTGTTGATCGTACTTGGTTTAGCGTTATTGGTGTTGGTTAGTTGTTTTTTCAAATCAACCGCTGAGCTTGTCATTGTATCTACATCATTCTCGGTAATGTTGGTTTGTGAAATAGTATTCATGTTATGAGGGGAGTTTAAATCCACCTCATGCATAGCGTGTTGTTCCATCACCGGGATGTTCGGGGTATTTTTTCAGTTTCTCCACTCCGATTAATTCCCAAACTTTTACAAAGAATGTGGGTCAAACAGGAGAGCGTGTTTTATATTTAAATTTTGGTTTGTTTATTAAATATGAATTCTCTCGATACAATTGAAATGCTCGGTCGTCATGGGAACACTTGAGAGCAGTACCTGACCGCTTCCGATGCTCCAAGTTTTAATAGTCCCATCTTTGCTTGTACTTGCGATGGTGTCGCTATCAATCATACAAATTGATGTTACTTTTTCCGTATGACCTTCCAAAGTTTTGATTAATTTTCCTGATGCAACATCATGAATGAGAATGTTTTTATCTCCGCAAGAAGCAATTAGGTTGTAGCCAATGTTAAGTATTTTTACGATGTCATCCTTATGGGTAGTCTCTATTCTGTTGATGCAAACACCAGAATTGATGTCCCAAATGCGTATTGTCCTGTCTGCACTACCCGAAGCCAACCTCAAGTGCTCTCTATCGTGTTGGAGTTCGCATAAGGACGTTACACCAAACATGTGACCTTTAAGTTCTTTAACTAGTTTTTGATCAACAGAGTAGCACCTCACAATTCTATCATCAGAACCCGAAATGAGCATGTTGGCCTCATTGTGATACAACAGTGTATTGACGTCATAACGCTCCTTGATGGTATGGGTACATTTACCGCTTTGCAAGTTCCACACCTTTATAGTATTATCTCTGCTTCCGGAGGCGATTGTGGTGGCATTTATCAACGTAATAGCTTCGACGTATTCGGTATGCCCAGTCAAGTTCATTACCTGAGCCCCATAGGTGTTCCATACTCTAATTGAATTATCCTGGGATGTCGTGGCGAATAAATCTCTCACAATTTGTATAATGGCTGTTATAGGTTTCTCGTGACCAACCAAAGTGTTTGTCAGAGTCCCTGTATGGACGTCCCACATTTTAACCGTGTTATCGCTGCCACCGGTCACTATTCCATCAAATCCCATCATTGCTAATTATATTTCTTAACTTTCATGAGAACCATCAATTTGCAAGAAATTGGAAGAATCCTTCTAGAATAGAGCTCAATTAGATGCATCGACTTGATAAAGGACAACCAGGATGGATGAAATAGAGAGAAGAAATTCTCTTGATGTTGAGTCTGATGGCGTAACAAATAAATTACAAGAGGAAGTTGATGATGCCCAATACAAGAACATGACTACAGATGAAGTTCTTGATATGATAGGCGTTGGAAAATTTCATCATATTTTGCTACACGTTTGTGGAGCAGGGTGGTTGGTAAGCTAATCATGGTGTAAATATTTTAATCGTTTTGTTTGATGGTATTGAAATGGCACTAATAGGATTTATCCTTCCGGAACTAAGAGATGTATGGAATTTATCCCCAACAGCAGAGGGTATTATTGGCGCAATAGTTTTTCTTGGAATGGCAATCGGAGCGTACCTCGGCGGGTACATTGCAGACAGCAGAGGAAGGAAGACAGTGTTTATTGGTGGAATTCTTCTCACCAGCCTGTTCGCACTTTTAAGCTCCTTTTCTAATTCTATCTTTCTGTTCTTAATTTGTAGATTCATTGTTGGGCTCGGCCTTGGTGCTACTGTACCCACTGATTATACATTGTTCGTAGAATATACACCCATCAACCAGAGAGGAAAATTTCTCGGCTTTTTAAATGCTTATTTTATTGTTGGTAATGTGATCCTATGTGGAGTGTCCTATTTAATTATGAGCGGACATGCTTTTGGGACAAACTCATGGAGGTATCTTGCAGGTGTTGCGAGCATACCCGGTTTCTTCATATGTATCATTAGAAAGTACGTCCCTGAAAGTCCCCGCTACTTGCTAGCGTCTGGGCAAACCAATAAAGCGTTGGATGTGCTTCGTCTTGTTGCAAAAATTAATAACAACACCATCGTCAATCTTGATAATGTCAGGCTTGTATCGGTTCATGTTCAAAAAGAATTTGATGTGCGAGTTGGAGACCACGACACTTCTAAAGGTATCATGACCCTGTTAAGGCCTGAATTGAAAAGAACTACTTTGTTGTTGTGGGCAATATGGTTTCTCCTGTCATATGGGTCGTGGGGCTTCATGTTTTTAGTACCAATCATGTTCGAAAAATTGGCCAAGCAGCGAAGTAGTGAAGAAAGTTCTAATTTATTCGGTGGTAGTAACTTGTACATGAATAGTTTCCTTGTCTATGTTACGGCGTTGGGTGGCTATCTTGTTGTATCATACACAATGGATAAACTCCCAAGAAGAAAGTATGGAGTGTAAGTCATGCTTCTATTTCTGATTCTTATTTGAATAAAGTATTTCCTTTGTTGCTTGTGGAGTGGTGACTATGCTAATCGGCGTAAGAGATAATGTAACCATGATTTTAGTTTTCAGTATGCTAAATAACTTTTTGCTGAGCTTAGCTTGTAAGTTTTTGATTGTTTAATTGTGCTCATCATTCAGGGGCTGTGACCAACACGTATACAACTGAGGTGTACCCTACCACAGTGAGAATAACAGGTATGGGTATGTGCAATGCTTTCACCCGTATCGCTGGAACCATAACTCCTCTCGTTGGAGAAATCTCATTGAATATATCTCTCATGCTTACTTATTTTACATTTGGTTTAACTTTGATAATAGCAGCTGTATGCTGTTACTATCTACCAATTGAGACCTTGGGTATGGAATTAACTGAGAACGTTGACGATATGAAACCAAAAGAGCTTGTGACCGACTCGGACGACGAAATAACAGATCCTATCACACAGGACGATGACGAATAGATTTCTATAAAGATCAATAAATATTGCGTTTGCTGTCATTCATCTATTTAATCATATTCTTTATGCGACTTGCTTGATCACAATAATTGTAAATGAAGGTAGAAATGTAGATTACAAAATCACTTCATGACGAAGAACAGAACAACTTCATTTTGGTTAAGCCAACCCTTTTCACACACACAAGCAGGAGAATTTTGATCATGGAAACGACAACGTATCAGTTTGCGTTATTGGTGCTGGAATTACCGGAGTCAGCGCAGCTTATCACCTTAAAATGTTGAAGCCAGAATATGAGGTTATTCTAGTAGAGCAACATGATGTTTGTAGCGGGGCTACAGGCAGAAATGGAGGGCATTTATGGCCAGGACTCGCTGATTCATTTGCAGACTCTGTCGAGAATTATGGAGCTGAAAAAACAAAGGAACTATTCAATTTTTCAATGGAGACGAAGAGTTACATTGAAAAATTTATTACCGACAATAATCTTCAAGATGATTGTTGTCTTGATGTAAATGGAAGCTTGTACGTTGCAACCACCCCAAGCGAAATTGAACAGTTGGAAAAAGATTTCGCCATTATGAAGGAGTGTGGGGTATTGAATCAAACTGACATTCAATTATGGGATGCTGAGAATTGTAATAAAAAAGCTAAAGGCAGTTTTTATGGTGGTATGTTTACAGCATGTGCTGGTCAGCTGTGGCCGTATAAATTTGTAATCCATGTTCTTCAACGAGCAATCCAACTCGGGGTCAAGCTCCATAGCCATACAAAGATAACAACAATTAATAAACATGATTCAGGAAGATTCCATCTCCACACAAATAATAATAAATCATTTTTTGTAGATCGTGTTATTCATGCCACAAATGCATGGGCAAATGAATTAGTTCCGGCAATTGATAACTTTATAACACCCATTAGAGGTCAAGTAATTGTCACAGAACCTCTAAAGGAGAGGTATTGGGACATTGGTCTATGTCTCAGTGAGGGATATGATTATATGATCCAAAGAAGAGACAAGCGTGTCGTTCTTGGTGGAAGACGATTATGCTCAAAAACTGCAGAGGTTGGCGAGATGGACGATTCAACTTTAAACGAAGACATTAGTGCTGCACTTCGAAGTCTTCTTGGAGAAACTTTCCCTGACGTGTTCAAAGACTATCCAGTCAATATTGATTATGAGTGGACTGGCATCATGGGTTTTACCAAAGACAACATTCCCATAGTTGATCAAGTCAATAAAGACGAGTTTGTCGTAGCAGGCTTCTCTGGACATGGAATGCCAATGGCGTTTTTATGTGGAAGGTCTGTCGCAGAAATGGCAGCTCATCAAAAACCTCAACACTTTGCAGAATTAATGTTACTAACAGAGCACAGAAAAATGAAACAATAAAGTTTTAAATGTATTTATTTTTGTTCATTGACAACAGTGAGTCCTTTCGATTCTTCCTCAATGACATTTTCAATATTGTCCCAACAAAGTTTCTCCATGCTTCTGCGTGTATCAATTGTTTGAGTTCCTATATGTGGGAGAAGTGTCACATTCGGAATGTTTAAAAGTTCTTTATGGACATTAGGTTCGAATTCAAACACATCAAGTCCCGCTCCACTTAATGTTTTTCCTTCCTTCAAAGCATCAACTAAATCAGATTCATTAACAACAGGTCCTCTGCTAGTATTAATAAGATAACTATCTTTTTTCATTTTACAAAGATTATTCTTGTTAATTAAATGTTTGGTGTTTTCATTAAGGGGAACATGTAGAGAAACAAAATCACTTTCGTGAAGTAGTTCATCCAAACTTGCCCGATAGTAATCATCAGGGAATTCTTTGCTCTTGCTTCTTTGATGGTAGATGATTTTCATCCCAAAAGGTAGAGCTCTCTTTGCTACTTCTTTTCCGATGGAACCCATGCCGACTATTCCTAACACTTTGTTCTTGAGGTCAATCCCAAATATTGCTTTAGAACCCTGCCACTCTCCGTTACGTAATCTCTGTTCAAACTCTGTGCTTCTTCTGGCACAGCTTAGGATCAGATGCAGGGTAAGATCTGCAGTACAATCAGAAACAACATCTGGAGTATTTGTCACGATTACACTGTGCTTCTTGGCTGCTCTTGCATCGACTTGGTCGTAACCAGCACCATTGTTTGAGATGAGTTTGAGGTCTTTGTAGACAAGGTTGTTGAAAAAGTGATCATTCACTATGGGCTTTGGTGTGTTCTTAGCATGGGTAAACTTCATCATGAACCCAATAAAGTAGAGCGCGTGAGGTTTGAACTCATTCACTTCATTCAACAGGTATTGTTGAGGATTTTCACTGGTCTGAAAAGCGTTAAGATCCAAAGTCTTCAACTCGAATTTATCAGCATAACGACCTGAAGCAAGGTGATACAATGGGTGGGTCAGCAGAATTCTCTTCTTTGACATTATTTTTAGTAATAGAAATTGATTGAGAAATTGATTTTGTGAACAAGACCAACCAAACATGTACACACAACAACAAAAAAAAGATTCAAAAAGTAAAACAATTTCATATTTAATATTTCATGAACAAGTTAAATCCCAGTAAAGATTACCCGTTTTAGTTGAATGTATGCTCCTTGCCGGTCAACATACCCTCAAATACGGAACGAACAGATTTATCAATTTTGAAAGTTTTGTACTCGGCTTCATATCCACCACCCATCATGGTTGGTGAAGTCTAAATTGAAATTAATTTGAATAAACAAAGTATTAGACATACTGTGGTGACAACGTTCAAAAACTTCTTATCTTCTCCCAAGTTGAGGATGCCTCCGTAAATGCGTGCGAGATCGCGATGAGTCTCTGGGTTGAAACTGCTATCGATGGTGACGTGGGCATCGATGACGTCCATGGATGACAAATAGTTTTCTTCGAACTTTTTAAGAATGGCACCAAGTCTTCCGATTTGTTCATTGTCGACGAGGTAAACAAATAGACCACCAACGCTGGGGTATAATTGTGCGACAAACTCCTCTGTCAATGCAGAGAGTTCTTCGGGATCTTCAATCAAGGCTTGTCTGATGCTGTATAACTAATTATTGGTAAAAAAATGTTAAAAAAGAAAAACATACTGATGCCAAAGCCCATCCAGCGCTATCTTGATTGTATGCTTCGCGGAAGATTTGGTCTGCTGGGCCGTCAATGTCTTCTCCATAGTTGTTGGTTGATAGCTTTTCATAAGACATTATTTAAAAGTAAAATACGTACCTTAATATCATCCTTTGTGAATTTATCCTCCTTTTGTGTTGCTTCCTTTGGTTTCTCTTGGAATCTAACAGTTGTCGTGGAAATTGGTCTGAATACAGCTCTAAAAGTGCTGGGTTTGAAGAAAACACGACGTAACATGATGAATTTTGCAATTAGATACGATTGGTGGACGAATTTTGTAATGATGACGGTTGTCTTGTTGAAGATGGTGATGGGATATCATGTCAGGATTTACTACAAGAGGTTTTTTATTCATATTTAAACAATTATCTTGTCTGTTAAGAATCGTAACATTTTAATTTACGCAACATTAGGAGAAGATGTTCTTTCTAAAAGACAAAATATATAAAGATACTATACAACATTTATAGACTGTCAATACTCAAGGCGGGTATGCGTGTCTTGGTCTTTTCATCTGCTTCGGAATCGATTTTATCCATTTTGGTTATGTCTTCTACCTTCAAAGTTGGTGCTTCTGTTCTCTCGCTTATTAAGATCACCACGTCGATGAACTTTTTCCGTTCTTGTACAAGTAGTAAATCTGGATACTCTGTCTAAAGTTAGTTGATGAAATTTACATCACTCACCTTTCATCTCCTTGTGGAAGATTAATTTTTTCTCAAGGCTCCATACCTCTCTAAACTTTCTTTTTCTATACATTTTTTCCTCGTCTCCATACCTATATCTTGCAGGTATGATCTTTAAACCCATGCCGTATTGATGATCTTCCTTTGACGGTTAGTGAGCGCGTCCTCCAGAAGTACTTACTTTCCAGAATCCTATGTATATAACTCCGTCATTACGTGTATAGGTTCCAAAACCATTCATTCTATCTTCCTATGTAAGTTAGTGGGGGATGTTGACGTTTAGTTGATTTACCTTCCAGTAGCCGACGTATTTACCTCCTGTTGGCCATTGGTACGTACCTACACCATCTTGTTTGTTGTTACTGAATTCTCCTACGTACTATGGTTTGTTAGTGCACATCCTGTTAGATTTATCATACTGTGTGTCCATCACCCCAAACATATTCACCAAGTCCCTCCATACGATCTCTAATCCAGTCTCCTTTATAGTGTGCTTTTGTGTTGAACGTAAGGATCCCCTTTCCATGTTTCTCTCCAGTTGAGTTCCGTTCTCCCTGGTATTGATTATTTGTGTTGTTTGCTGCCATTTTTTTGTTGTATTTTTGGTGTGTGGGTTGAGAAAGAGATCTTTTCAAATAATCGAAGCGGTTGGATGGTATACTAGATTTTAACAAAATACTTTGACGTCACAAACATCACTCCAAAATAGTCACAACCAAAGTTCCATAGGCTATTTATAGAGGTATTAGAATTTCATAAAGCATGAAACGGCGGAGTTCCTTTTACTACGATAACATAAACCTGGCTCCTTTGATCAACGTTAGAGCACCACCAGTCCACATCCGATTTTGTTGTAATCCTTCCAAAACGACCGCAAGCGGATTTATTTTTAATCACTAAAGTGGTCCTAACCTAATAGGATCCATTACAATACCTATGAACAATATTTGTTAATAAGGCACTAATCTGCCATCTGTCTTTAAGTTATATTATTGTGATGATCAGCAAGAATCTAAGTAATCAGAAGATCAAAACACCGTACTTCTACACAGAATACCAAAGTTGTTATGAAACACAACGAGAAAGATAGTGTAGCAAATGATTTAATGAAAAAAAATTTACAAAGAGGCATAATATGCTATCGACGTTCGGAAAAAGATCATTATATCAACTAGTTCGGTGGTTCTTATGTCCTTATGTCACACAGAGAAATTATTTATATCCACTTGCAATGTAGGAACGCTTTCGCTCTTCTGATTGTGGTAGTACTGATGATTGTGCCTAAGAACTTTATAATACAAAAAGAGCAACAACAAAAAATGATAAAAGCTCATCTTCCATCCAATAGTTTCGCTTTGAAAAACCAGGTGGTATCCTACCTTCAATTTTGTACTCTCTGTAAATGTCTTCAAATATATTTTGTTGTTCAGCGGTCAAAGTTTGATGGAATAGCTCAACAAGATTCCGGAACAAACCAGTAATAGTAACGTGAAGAAACTCTACAGGAGAATCTGTATAAATGTCAAATCGGTAGAGATCATATAACTCATAAAATCGGTTCTGAACCACAATTGTGTTTTTAAGGCGAGGGTTTAGTCCAGGATTCTTGCTAAACTGCTTTCTAGCAGATGCCGTATTTTTTGACTTCCTCTGCTTCCACAAATTTATCTGTGAGGAACATTTCTAATGGTTTCTGTCCCTAATGGTCAACTCTCAGAATCATACAATGAACACATTGGCACTCCGCGTTACCAGGACTCTTCATGTGTTGATGAGTATCTACGAGATAGATCCCTAGAAAAGTACGAACAACTACTTTACCACTTCTAGTTTCCACAATGTCTTTCAGCTCACCAATAATATCGTGGAGCTTGGCTTCATCATTGATTAAATCAATGCAATGAATATTATGCAGTTGTGATAATAAATTCCGCTTCATGTTGATGACTGCTATGTAAAATCCTCCAAACTTGCTTGGTGCAAAACGGTATTTTGACATGTCATAAAATAAAAGTAATACAACAGGCAACTCATGCTTTTTGAATATTCTATCAATATACCCATAGTCTTTTGAAGCTGTCTTCTCAAAGTTAATCTTGTTGCTGTAAGATTCAATGATGTTGTTGCTCTCTATTGACATTGTGTCTTCGCTTTGTCGCCCACCTCCCACACACCGTGGAGTCGAGTTGCTAATTGGTGAGAACGAGGGGAAAATAGACCAATTCTAACATTGTCCCAAGTTCGTCGGTTGACTTCTTTGCTTCATTTTACAACATGGATAGAGGCTTAAAGCAAAGCTATTAATCGAATCTGCGATCAATTACAGTATGACTAGCTCGCCTCAGTACGTGAGTTTCTTGTCTTAATTTGGCAATCAAACGAAATTGTGTAAATTGAGTCTTTATCCAAGTTGACTATAAAAACGTACATAAAAAAGAGAAGGATGGACTCGCGGATTGTACGAGCAGTTACTGTGGCGGATGTAACATAAAAACGTTAATAAATCCTGCAGACTGTGGTCACCTAGTTTGCAGTGTATGTTTTTCAAATGAAGAAGGATGTCCCGTATGTTATTATTCTAAACAGTGCACATTATATGACCCGATGGATTGGATGGAAGTAGAGACTACCTCTCACGAATTTACTGTGTTAATACTTTGTGGCGGCGGGTGGTGCCAACAATATGAGGACTACCTAACTGCGATAAACGATATAGTATTTCCAATTCGTGCAATGAACGGTGACATTTTCTGCGTCGCACAACAAGGTCCTAAAAGGGACATAATTGGTCCAGCGAAACTTAGGGTATACAGAGATGCGCTACAGGAAATTTCAAAGTTATACTATAGAGCCCCGAGCAACAAACCGTTACCCTTGGTTGTCATAGTCGGAAAGGATAAGGATAAAGTACTGTTTAGATGGGAACCACATGAAGACGAAACATCTCTCGCGCCTAAGCATGTTTTGCAATTTGCTAAACTTATGTACACCAAAAAGTAAATGTAATAAATTCTTCAGTCGTTCAAGAAACGTAACGCACAATTAAAGATTTTTTTATGTGTTTCAATGACATTGGAAATGTGGCGGGTTTAATAATACTTTGATGACCAGAGCGAAAGGGTTGGCCTAACATTTCATATTAGATAAGAGGATATCTTCCTCTTTCGGTATCGGACGGCGTTGTGTTTGTTACAATCAACCATGATGGTCCAGAAGAAGTCACTTCCACCAGTGCTGAATGTACTTTCGTCTTTTTGGAATTCCACCCGCAAGGTCAAGGTTATAATTTTGATTTCGTTCATTCTCATTCAAGCCGCGTTGTATATTTTATTGCTACATTCAAACTCAAATCGGAGACCCATTCTGCGGACGAAGAAAGATGACAATTATGATGTAAACAATGAAATAGTCGACGATTCAAATGTCTCGCTACAATGCTACATTATACTTGGGATTGTGGACAATGAGGACACAAAACAAGCACTTTGCTATGTTAAGAAGGCGTCTACTTTGAACAATAGAATTCAATACGAGTCTTTTGAGTCGGGAGACATAGAGGAGTATAAAGCGCAGAAGCTAAAATATACATCAGAGAATGTTGAAAGTATACCTTTTGTGCTTTACAAGCAGGGGCCATGTTCAAGCAAGGATGAATCTAGCGTCAAAATTGTTGGCAATGCCGAAAACTTCCTTAATCAGCTAAGCAGTGACTATAATTTGAGTCTTCAAACATTAAAAAGTGAGTGTTAACATCTAAAGTGATCACAATAAAAAAAAGACCTGTTCTTCAATTCAGTTCATGTTTTGATTGACCTGTCTGTCATTAATCCGAAAGTTGACACAAACCAGGTGCACGTTCCAATGTCTACAAAGTCCAAAGAGTTCACCGTTGTGATTATCGGGAGCGGTGGTGTAGGTAAAACCTCGTTAACGGTACAACTCACTGAGGGAACATTTACTGAAGACTACAATCCGACGAGTAAGTTGTTCATGAACATCGATCCTAATCTATTAGTTGAGGACATGTATCAAAAACTTCTTAATGTGAACAACGAAAAGATTTTATTAAATTTACTTGACACTGCAGGTTGGTATTGATGTCAATTTTTTCTAATTATTGTAGGACAGGAGATGTACTCTGTAATTAGGGATCAACATTGGAGGAGTGGTAATGGATTTATCGTTGTTTATGACGTTACCAGTAAACAAAGCTTCGATGATGTAGAAAAATTCGTAGATTTGGTCAAGAAGAACAAAGAGGCTGATGAATTTCCGATAGTCGTTTGCGGTAACAAATGTGATTTAACAAGCGATAGAGCAGTGCCAGAGAAAGTTGCTAAGGATTGGTGTATTAAAAATAGCTGCTTGTTCTATGAGACTAGTGCTAAGAAGAAAATTAACGTAGAGGAAGCATTCGTTGGTCTCGTAAAATTGATCATAGAGGACGCATCACTTGCTGCAGAAGAAGACGATGTTGCGGTTGCAAGCTCCGCAAAAAGTCCTACGGCGAAAAAAAAAGGATTATTTGCGAAATTGTTCAAGAAGAAGTAAACTCATTTGTATAAAACTTGTTTGTTTAAATTATGATAATGCAATGACACGATGTTCATGGATTTTGATATCCTTCTGAGTTTTGCTTAACCTTGTCAAAGCAATCATTCGACCATACCTGGCGGTAAACTGAAATATTTTTACAACAGATTCAAGAGCACTGGAACAGTACTTCTCATTCTTTTATGGATCGTATTATATTATTTGTCATCTACAATGTCCCTACTAGTAGCACATTTGTTGTAACCAGTAATATCACATTAAACTTATTGTTAATGTTGGTATGTTTTTGTTGACCCATCAATTTTTGTATTTGATTGATGTTCGTCCAGGACTAATTCCATCAAATGAGCTCCTGATAATTACAAAAAGATATGACCAATAAATAGGTCACAAATTTATTCTTTAATTGATCGTTTCCTTCCACAAATGAATAAGTCACACATAAGGGATGGCACAGTCACAATCAAGACAAGGCACCTACTGCTACTTGGCATTGCCACCGTACTCATCGCAGGAGCCACTCTTTATTACAAACCCAGCCTAGAAAAGCCAAGCTTAACCACCCTAAAGACTAATAATGCTCCAAAGCTGGATATACCTGCCAGTATCAAAACAATTTGGATCAACGTCGGTACTCATCTTGACCCAGTGCTCCCACCGGCCGACGATAAGTCAATAATGGTTATCGGTTTTGAACCAAACTTGGATTTATTAGAGAGAGTGAGAGTAAACAAATATGAACGCCTACAAGTCATTCCCGCCGCTGTCGCTAACTTCCACGGAGTAGGTTCATTCCGCCTTAGTAACAATGGTGGAGCAAGCTCCTCCCTTGCCAAGTTTGTCCCAAGGGCCGAAAAACTAGATAGCGGAGAAGTCAGCTTTGTACCAATAGTTAGATTAGAGGACATTATGAAGCAAATCCCAAGACACATTAACGTTGAATCCATTAAGATTGATGCCCAAGGATTCGATCTTGAAGTTATAAAATCGGCAGGAGAGTTTGTAACAAGATTCACAACTATTACCGCTGAGATTGTCGCCAACGACGACTTGGCCTACTACAAAGATGTAGATAATTCAAGGAAATCGTGGATGGCTTACATGACCAAGTATGGATTCAAGAAGGAGCACGAAGATTGCAACGGTGTGCCACAAGAGGAGCTTGACAAAGGAGTTAGATGTGAGGAAGCTAATGTCAGGTGGAGGAGATCAAACTAGATTCATATAAATAAATACTAGTGAAAGGTTATGTAACGAATGAGATGAGAAGTAAATAAAATTAGCAATTAATTAATTATTATGCTATAATTTGAGATGACATTTTAACTCTGACCACTCCATTTATTTGGCTCTAGGTTGACCTTAGAAAACACATTAAAATACGCTGGGGCATGGGTGCCCAAGTGACTTTTCAACATCTTTTTTCAATTCTTTTCGTTTATCAATTGTATGCATCGTTACAAGACTCAAAGATTTTGGGACCAAAGAAAAGTTAAAATAATGTATCAGACTTGTGGAGGTTAGCAACTGTGTGTGCGACTAACCAATGGAAGAAAGACAGCAATCCGCCTCAATTGCACCTCTTTGCAAGACGCCCAAAGCCTATATAATGATGGCGTTTAGGATAATGGAAGAGGGAGTTGTTTGATAATTGGTCAAAACAAACGTTTTCATGAATTTGATCTGTGTTACAACTCAACCATGTCTTCATTAGGGGTATTACTATGACTCAACCAGGTTGGTTGGGTTACTAACTAACAACAACTAATGCAACCGTCAAACCATAACTAATTAAAATTGTGACCAGAGAATACGAATTTATTCATCCACACTTGGGGTGATAGGAGAATACTTGATATCTGTGGGCTGTTTTTTGGAAAAGCAGGAGTTTCTTACCGCAATCAAAGTGGAAAGGGATAAGAACAGAGGAGGTAACAAGACATTCCTTTTATCTTCGTTTATCATATCAAACGTTTTTGGACCATACCTGACCGAAACAATTGAAAGTTCTCCATACAATGTCAATGATGTAAAATTCGCACCATTCTTCTCATTAGATGATACGAAAGACCTATTCAAACAATATCAAAGCTACAACAAAATTACGGATTTTGATGACAAAATTATAGATTCAACATTCGAATTCACAGGTGGTGCGCCAGGTTTGACTTGTATCTTGGGGGAGCTGTTGATTCAGTATCGTACTCGTGAGAACAAAATGCCCAATTTCTCGGAATGGTACAATTACTTGAACTCGACCGAATGCATTTTGAAAATATTGATGAGCAGCAACTACATGGCTTTATATAGCTACTTGATTGGTGGAACGCTGATTTCAACAAGCTGCAAATCCATTTTGAAGACGAAGTTGTTGATGTACATTTGAAGCTTTCTTTGACTCCACAGGAAGTTCATAGCAAACATTTAAATAAAAAAAGAAAATTTCAAGATGGAGAGATCACAGATTCTCAGAGTGAAGTTGGTCAGCAGCAACAGACTCACGAAGTTCGAGTAGAAAAAGCCAACCCATCACCATCTTACCTTGCATCACCAGACTAGTTGAAGAACAGGCACAAGCGACCCAACGCACAATCTCAGGGTGTACAGAAGACCAACAAAATGAATAATAATAAAAAACGTCGTTAAAACCAATCTAGTATGTATTCAGGTTTGGTGAGATTATCACCGATACATTTTAAAATGTTTGAACACTTCTTCTTCTGATTTTCATTTRTGGAAAGTATGTTGTAGTTGTCAGTTAATATCTACCGCACTTCTATGAGTGTTTTTGGGGTGAATTCGCTACATCTGCCGTTGTCCACACCGACACTGCCATGGAATACAAAACTCGACTAGCTTTTCCCCTAACAGTGTACCTGCAACAGAGCAAAAAAGTACACGGTAAACCAACAATCACCAAACTTTGCTACCATGAGGTGCCTGTTACTGCCATAGACACTGCAACCGGGAGGACTGTTCCTACTTCTGATGGAGACACTATGGCAAGATGCGTGCGGGCGACAAAAAGACAGATGAAATTAGGCACAAACAAGGTCAAACAAGTACCCAATCCGAACAACATTGTATTACCCAAAATACATTTTCCTGTCATGGAATCAAATCCGGAGAAGGAAGCAAAATACATGGAGAGACTACGTGAAAGTCTGAAACGTCTTGAAAATAAGAAATAAACTTGTTACTTTCACTGTCATATCGTTCTTATTGTCTTCATAACATATGTTATTGTAATTGAACCTTTCAAATGTCCAACATTTGACGTGCCCAATCAACACGACCCCTTAGATACAGTGTTGCAGCAGTTTAAGATTGTGAGTGCTCGTGTAGATGGTCAATACAGATATGATGTGTCTTTGTACTTTAGTGACCTAGATAATAGAAGAAAGAGCGGAAAAGGTCAAGAAAATACGAAATTAAAGCAGAGTTTCTAGGAGTAATCAGATCAAAAGGAAGTAACAACGACATTGTTATTATCGAAACTGCAGTGGGCCAAAAAAAAGAGAAGGACATATTTATTTCACATCAAGCAATGGTGGCTTGGATTTATGACGGAACCGATAATAAATTGCGAGGTGCTTGTTCTGCTCTTGATCTGAACAGAGGTATGCCTGTAGGCAGACCTGCCAGAAATGCACGCAATGTGATTGTCGATTTAGGTCCAACCTTTCAAACATCAAAATTTTAACAAACACAATGTCAAAGAAGTCACCGCCATGGAAATGTACGACAGCATCATGGCGTCAGTAAGGGAAGCAGGAGATACTTGCGTGATTATGAAGGGACGCATCACACCACAGCCCAATAGGTTGTACGTCCCGTCGGAACATTGGGAGGTTTGCAAGGCATTCATTAAGGCCATACAGAACAAAGATTTCGTGTACCCTCCCCCGGATCACCCTGAAGAATGGTACTGCTCCGACATATATGACTATTAAATGTATACATTTAGACAAATACGTTTATTGTACAAGTGCTTTCTGTCGCTTCTTACGTTAATATTACACTAACACTGGCAATCCTGTCCTCGTCCGAAGTTACACTAGCAACTCGAGGATTGCCATCTCGCCTTCTAATTTCTATTCTATTTTGGTATATATATTATTCTTAAATTGAAGGCAAGATTTTTCCCTGCTGTGAAAATGGATCTTTAATTAAGTATTATGGCAATAATTTTTGTAAGAATGAACTCCAATGATGACGTTGAATTCACACAAGATGAAGCTTTGCTTTTGAACGATGATGACGTTCAACTCTCATGCGATGCGGAAGACACATGTTCGACTCAACCTGTATTCAAAGATAGAGAAGAAATTATCATTTATATTCTGCATCGTTTGGTCCAAGACTTCAGCGTCCTGAAGTCCCAAGGGCCTGATATTTCAAGACAGAATCGAGCTGCGATTGTGTTGGACCAGCTATACGGCACTGGAAAGACTTATCTTGGGCATAACCTACTTGGAATAAATGGCATTGATAGATTAAAAACCCAATTCCTTCAACAATACCCAGAGTACAAAGAAGAAATTGAACGACTACAAAAATCGACAGTGATCATTATTTCGACCCCCGCAATACAAGAACAGGAAGAAGTTTGGATATATGTGTTTGAAAAGATTCAGTTTGCTCTTAATGTCGGAGAACTTACCACATATGGCAACCTTGCGAAATTAAAAGATCAAACAATTTTTGTCTTTGCAGATGGGGTCAATCATTCCAAAGAGAAAACGTTAGCATACAAAACAACTTTGAACGCTATCGCCGAACAAGCAATAACATATAATTGCATGTTTACATTTGTTATTGCAGGAAGACAAACGTTTGCAAAGGAGGCAGTGATGGGGTGCTATAAATCTGATATTATTACCATCCCCACACTTCCAGAGACTGCGTCAGACGAACTTGTGGATGAATTGCTCGCTGAGCACAAAGAAGTAGAATTGGTCGATGTACAACACTTCAAACGTCTGCTCTATCAAAACTCGCATGGGATTGGTCGCTTTGTGAACAAAGTTTTCAATTGTTTTAATTACATTAAAAAAGCCGCCCGGAACAAATATGGAGCCAACAAAAAGTTTATATTCGGTACGCAGCAAGTAGATACTTTTTTGAACAGGACGATACTTCCTTGCTTCCAAAGATTGACAGAGTACTCGATCATTTGTCATTTGGACGAAAACAAAATGCATGCCTTCTTAACGGTACTTGGTTTCGCAGTGAACAATGTATCATTCMACATTAATGACACCAACATCTACAAGAATGGACAGAAAACTTTTAGTATGTTGGACGCTCTCAAGTTCGTTCCCTTCTATCACACTAATGAAGATGGAAAATCCAGAATCGTATCCTGTAAATATGTTTGGGAGGCCTTGGACTTATTCATGGGTGTACATCCTGGGACCAGAATTTTTAAAATAAATCAAGCTTGTCCAGTGATAGATAGCGCCGAGCTTTTGGAACAGGTAACCTCCGCTAGACTCATCCAAAAAATTGATTTGGTCTATAAATCTGGTACTCATCAAAGTAGGAGCAGTTTGTTTCCTTTCTTGTCGAATACCTTTTCCGATAAGATTGTTGTTAAAGGCAAATATCCAGTTTACCTGGCTCCCAAAGTCACGAATATTGGAGCTTCACTACCAGCGGCCGTCAAACTAATAGATGAAATTGATAATATTGCGACGGTGAAAACAAAAGAGTTTCCGAAGCTAATAAACCTGTCCCAAGGAGATTGTCATTTGCAGATGCGTGATAAATCGAACAGTAGTGATCTATACCAATGTATCAAGCAGGAAAAAGTACTAGAGGGTTATGAGTGCAAGTCGGGCAAACAGGTGATTACTTTCGGGAGCTTGCATGAGTACTTGATCAAGTTGAACGCTCCAGAAGGATGGAAGTCTATTATGATCATGGTCGCGATGACATTGAGTAACAGTTTGAAAGAAATGTGCAGTAAAGGCGGTAGCATGCTTTTTGTTGAGGGAACTTACTACAAAGCAAATTATAACAAACAGAAGGTACTCCTTGTTGCGGGTGCACCAAACACAAGGCAAGAATCCTACGACGACGTAGACGAGGAAATTACGGAGCAAAGAATCAAACGAAGAAAAGAGCATCGATCCAATAAAACAAAAGTACACGATGATGGCGAAGCAAGTGAGCCAAATCACGATCAAGATGAGGGGAAGAAAACCAAGGTTGAGAAAGCCAGTGCATCAAAATCACACCSTACAAAGAAAAAGAAATCGAACAGCGATACAAAAGATGATCAATCGGTTACGTTCTTATCCTTGATTCAACCTAATGGAGACATTGTTAAATTATCACCCAAGACCATTAAAACTAGAAGTGCAACATCTTTAAAAGTTAACGAACGTGATTACATTGCACATGGACATGTTAATCTAAATGGATTTGATATAACAACCGAAGACGAACCCGTCATGGTGATTCCAAAGGACAGTCAGATCGTAGTTTTGGGGAGTTTAGCGATCAAGGAGTTTTTGGGTGAAGCGGACTATCGAGATATTGAAAGATTTGATTCAGTGGAACAATACGATAGAAAGATGGGGTATATTGGCGATATAAGTCAACGAATCGAATTTGATTTCATTATCAATAGAAGTCAATCGGCCGATAGAAAACGAGGTAGAGATGAATATGGAGAACCCAGTGAGTTTGAATCAAAAAGGATAAAGCGTAAGTCATAGAATTGTCCTTTTTGAAAAAGTTTGGTTAAAAGATTTCACAATAAATCAGTGTTTCTTGTTCATAGGATCGAGAATTGTCAATTGTAGATGATAGACGACTGCGGTCTTGCCCCGTCTGACCGAATTGGATCTAAGCGATTGCAAACATGTAATGTGGATGTTGTGTCAATGTTGAAAATGACGCCTATTGGATCCATTG
This sequence comes from Acrasis kona, assembly GCA_026419775.2. Taxonomy (NCBI): domain Eukaryota; phylum Heterolobosea; class Eutetramitea; order Acrasida; family Acrasidae; genus Acrasis; species Acrasis kona. The sequence continues at coordinate 40,696 of JAOPGA020001102.1, read as the reverse complement.
CAGCTCGTGGTACTTGTTCTGTGGTAGAATTCTTCTATAATTCGACTAGAACTGATTCTTGAAATTCTCCATCTCCAAGTGAGCCGATCGTACCGCTTCCGCTGCTCGCGAACGATTATGAAAATCGATTTGAGATGGTTTTGGTAATGAGGAAAATCGAAAATGTCAACTAGCTGTGGTTGGCGCTGTTTCAAATGTGGTGAGATATTCATTTGCTTCGGCTCCATTCTTCACAATGATCTGATTACTATGATTCGCGTCGTTGATGAATTCATTGTTGTTGCTTATGGTGGGTCGCAAAGTATTGTTGCTTGGCTGATCTGACCTTAACGTTTCATGGCGACTGAGTTGCTGGTAAGTGGTGCCTGTAATTCCAAACGGGTGAAGTCATTTGGTTATATGATTCGAGCACATCGTTAAGTATTGGTAGAGTGGTGTAGTCCATGGCAATAAGGTAGAATGTGAATGTGATAATAACGATATAAAGCTGCGCCAACATAAAGGTTTACAAAATTGTAGCAAACCAAAGAGCAGTGTTGCAGGAGGACGGGAGTGAAGGGAATGTATTAAAAGCAACAGTAATGTGCGAAGAAGAAGATAATCCATTGAATACCGTTCACACGGCACCAACACACCTTAGTAGCGGATTAAATCAGAAAAATAAGTAGTCTTCTATCTGGAGACTACTCTATTAAAAATTTTTCATCCAGTAGGTGCTGAAGCCTCAATAGTAGTCTATACCGTCAGTGTTAATCAAAACATCATTGAAATTATTACACATGATATACAATATTGCCAAGACAGCCAGATACATAGAATTGACATATACTGGGAAGAGTTACTGAGATTGGACGAAACACTGGTGCAACCGAGTTCAACTTTACCAGTAAATTGAATTTAGGCCTAGTGCAACTTAATGAGGATGTAATTGATTGCAGTCAATGGGATCATCTTATAGGGTCATATTAAATGTGTCAATGTGTTAGACCAAACAAGTAACCTTCGCAGCACGCCTGTAGTATATACGTAACAAAACATTTATCTTTGACTAATAATTGCCGTTGGTCGCACTTTTAATACCCAAAACCCCCACTCATTGAGTGTTACAGCTACAATTTATTTGATAAAAATGACAATGCCAGCCGCCAATAAAAATACTTTTATTATAACATAAACTTGTTCAGTATGTTTTCGCATCCATTAATTATACTAGTGGTCACTACAATTTTCTTTTTCGGTTGCGTTTAGTACCAACTGTCAAAGTAGCCCTTAGTGTTGTCAATACATTTTGTGACCTCAATCTTACAGTAATCCATGTTGATTTTTGTTAGATCCAAACAGAATGAAGTGTCTCCATTCTCTAAATATTCAGAAAATGGCACATAATCTCTGTACATGAAATTGGCTATTGGCAGTAACCTCTAAATAGAGGTTATTCACTGACACAATTAAGAGGATCATTGAGGATCAGAGCAAATTATTTTATTATATTATATTGTAGGTTCTTCTGCTTGTCTATCACAAGCTTAAAATCACTACCGGACAAAATTTTGCAAAAACACTCCATCGATTCGTCTTCGTATGTTCTACAACTTCCTCCTTTCAGAATGTTTTATAGAGGTAGTTTATAGTACAAACTTCACGCACCAGGGGGTGTATATTGTGGGTTGATCAACTTTATGTCAACCAATGGCGGGCGTTGTCAAAATAAGTGGTATCGAAATCTGCGAACATCATGTCTGAGAACAAATCGATCACTGAAACCGAGTCTACGCAGGTGGATGAGCTTTACAAGCATGACAGCATATTAAGCAGCGCGGGAGAAGACAAATCAAAAGTAACCTTTATTCCACAATACAAGTACCGAAACTCAAAAAAATAGCATGAAGCGAGTTATAAAGCAATTCTAGATTTTGCTGGTGCCAATGCATCGGACAAGTGCAAAACATTGGCATGTCAACTCATTCCAAGGTACTTTAAGTACTTCCCCAAACTATACAAAGCAGCTTTGACCGCACAAGTAGACCTGTGTGACGAAGAAGCGATTAGCGTAAATTTCAACGAATCAAGAAGAATGTACTCATCAACTACTATCAGATCAGCGTTAATGCGATAAAAGGATTGCCACAATTCTGCAAGGAGGGACCCGATCACGCAAAACAAATTAGCAATGTGCTGGGCCAACTTTTGGCAAACGTATCAAAATTAGAAGCAGCCACCGCAAAGAGTGCGTTGCTCGAAGTATTCAGAGACAACTTCAAGATTGCCCTCACATCCACATGTTCGCTCATCACCAGCGATGAAAATGTCGAAGAAGTAAAGCAAGCAGTGTTCATGTTCCTGAAGGATCAAATCCTACCCGAAATCAAGCGCTTCATTCCACAAGGTGCAGCGGAGGAGTCCGAAACACTTCTACAGACCGAGCTTGCTAAATTAATCAAGAGCAAGAAGAAGGATGAATCATTTTTGCAAGTGCTGAAGAACATGGACATGTTTAAGACTGAAAATGGAAGAAGAAATTTCATCAACATGGTCACACAATCAAGCGTATTGTCGCACAATCAAGATTTCACCGTATGTGATTCGTTCGCTCACATTTTTAACACATACAGCCCGAAGCAGATGGGGACAAATTAGAGGCGGCATTATCAGAGATCAACAACATTGGAGATGGGTTCGAGAAGAGCAACACGAATGCGCCCTACTTTAATTTCTTGATCCAAAAAGTGATCCAACCACATTTCGACGTACTCGACGATAAAACAAGAGTACAAGTGTTGAGGGCAGCGGCCTATCTATCGCCGTACACATCTGCAAGCGACGCTCGTAATGCATTGCCCATCACATACCAACATTTAATGTTAAACATTCCCATGCCACAGGCATCCAGTGGCGATAAGAAGCCAGAAATAAACTTTTCTTACTTGGAGTGTTTACTTTATACTTTCCATCAATTGGGTCAGAAAGTACCTGGTGCGTTGAACAAGGTGTGTGGAATTAAAATCGTCACCGGTCAACCACAGGATGACATGGGCGATTATTCCGATAAGAGAAGCGAGATGATTAGTAAATTGAGATATTTGGAGGAACAAAGTAAAGTGTATAGACAGAGAGTCGAAGCACTTAAAAGAGCAGCAAAGGCAACTGCCAAGAAGGAAGAGAGTCAACCTTCGTCAGTGACTGCTAGTAGCGATGATCCTACTACTGCTCATGCCGCTACAAAGAGCGAAGAAACTAAACAAGAACAAGTCATCGATGCTAAGCAAGTGGAGAGCACAAGAAGAGTGGTTTATAATTTGGAAAAATTGGCAGAAAACTTAAGTCGTGCCAATAAACCAGTCTTTTTGAGGCCTGATCAAATAACTCTATCTTGGAAAGATCGCGTCTTTAAGAAGGATAATACAAACGCACCATCTGCTCCTTCTTCTTCTTCTTCTGGTAACAACAACAACAAGAAGAACAACAAGAGACCTGCGCCTGCGGGTGGTGAACAAAATCCTTCTAAAAAGGCCAAGGAGCTGTACAAGCCACCTAATCAAAGAGGAGGTGATCATAAACACAAAAATCAAGGCAATAAAGGAAACAATGACAACAAGAGAGGATCAGGAGCGAGAAGGAGAGGAGGAAAAAATTAAACTGAAAATCTTTTATTGGTCAAATTACATTTTGGAGATTTTTAAATGTGACAATGGGGATTGTTGTGTCTTAATTGTTTTGTTGTAGAGGTAAGTTTGATGGAAAACTCAGTTTGTTACCATGCCTTGTCAAATTGTCCTCCAACGTGTCGTTATAACATCCTTCGCTGGGGCCTTTCCTTCCTCTTTCCTTAATGAATTGTGTCCATCTCTCAAAAACATGTTTACCCCACTTTCGGTGCTCAAACTTGGAAGATGCTAGCTTTTGTAATGTTTTGTTGAGGTTGATATCTGCATAACATAACGCGATAAATCTGCATCTCTTGTCACTGACGGGGAATACAAGAAAGGTGTGCATGGAAATTGTTCCTATAGTGTTAGGAGCCACTCGATGTAGATTTAGTTCATCAACTAAGCCACTAGTAGATTTGATGGTCCACACGTAGCATTTTCTATTGTGGTCGAATGCCAATGTTCCCATTCCAATACTGTGCCTTGTCGTCAAGAATGGCAACTTCAACTCCACATATCCAACTATTTGAGAGAACTCTCTGATTGTCCTATCGTATGCAATCTTTTTGATCGTTGGTGTTTTGTTGGGGATGAAAATCCTTGAGTTGTACTGCTCATCTACCAGTGCATGTATCGCAACATCAGCTGAGCAGTTCAAATAGCCATTGCACCTGGCAAGAGGGCATTTGTATTCGCCCTCAACACAAATTTTATTACAACTTTGATATACATAATATTCCTTTCTTTTAGAGGAGGGTGAGGGAGCCTTTTCACAAAGTTTCCATTGATTTGAACTTTCGGTCTACTAATGTTCATCAAGTCAAATCTAAAAATGTACTCACCATTTGAATCATGAATTCAATGTCTTGAGATTTAATGTATTCCTCATTAAAGGTATTTAGAGTTGAGGTGATTGCTGGTGCTGCTATAGTCAGGCTCTCAATGTACTCCGCCCCTCTGCTTTTCGCAAATGATGCATGTTGTTTACTGTTTAAAAACAAACAATATGCGTCAGTTGATAGTTCAAGATAAATTGAACTAGAACATGTTAGTACGACATGTTAGTAGGACATACTTGTAAAGGTCTTTGAGAATAGGCATGAACTTTTCAGAGTTATTTCCCCTAATGTTGTTTATTAAGTTGGATCTGTCTCTTTCTTTGATTAGAATCTCTGACTCGCTCCCCTCGGTTATAAAGTCCTTAAGAATACAGGTTACAAGTTGATGTGAGAAACTGATAAATATTTCTCTGGTCGCTTTAAGAAACAATAAGCCATTTGGCGTTGATGTCTGTTGAAGAAATGAATAAAAGGCATCAAAAAGTGCTTCGTCAGTGAACACGCTCTCTATCATTACTTCGTTTATGATTTTGCATTTGTCTGCCATCACTGTCTGATGAACAACCAACACCACATTTGACAGTGCACTAGCTATATTTGGATTATTCGACCTCGTGTCACTCGATGTCACGTTCAATCATTTAAAACACAGATGATTTATTGATTCACACCGTGTCATCTTCACTTTGCATGATCTTTGCCCAGAACAAGTCCTTTTCGTATATATAGATCCACTGTTCCCAATACATTTTGTATTTTAAATGTTCACTCATTAACAATTAGATCTTCAGTATTTGGTTTGGCTCTGCATCTTCTTGCCTCCCTCTTCCATGTCATTCTCTTTACTAGCCTCCCCTTACTAATGTGAAATTCTATGTGACTTTGATCATTCTTGAACAATGACATGGGTTTATTAATCTTCTGCTTGAAATCCCGCATGATTCTTAATGACAATTTGTCCGGCAAGTCCTTTTTTTCTTTGATCTGCCTCCACCTCTGTTAGTCATAGAATAGGCACGTAAACAAGTTTGATTTGAATTCTCTTGTGCCTGCAGTTGTAACTCATTTGCACCGTACCCATGTTTTTCCACAAGCTTCTTTAGTCTATCTAACCAAGGCATGATAAGTTACATACTCTACAAGCTTTGCTATGTTCAAACTTGTACCATTTTCATAATTTTGAACATCGAAACTGTATATCAAAGCATGCTTTGTTTCTTCTTACAACAGAAGCACCTTTGCACTTGGATTCAAACTCTACTTTGATATCATCAATTGTATCTTGTGACATAAACTTTTAGTCCATCATTAATGAGTCGCTCGCATATTAATGAAATGAAAAAGGACTCTGACGTCAGGTTTCGTACTTTAATATTGGCCTTAATATTCAAATCTGTCATTTTTTTCGTAACAGGAATATCAGGAACCTAAGGAATTTATTGTAATTCCGATGTACTATTTATAGTCTCCATTTAAAATTTTATTCAATCAAAAAAACATCAATAACAGAAGCATGGACCCAGAGAGATTCACCGATAAGGCGAGCAAAGGTCTTATCAACGCCCAAAACGTTGCAAGGGATAAATCACATGGAATGTTATCCGTTGCTCACCTTGCCTACGCACTTTTCCAGGACCCAGAAGGATTATCAAGAAGAATTTGCATCAAATGCGATGTGGACCCAAATAGCGTTGTTGCAGAATTGGATAAACTTTTAGACAAGATACCAAAGCAGAGCCCTCCACCAGAGTCTCTACATACTCAGGGTAAACTATTAGAAGTACTACGTGTGGCACAAGAAATACAAAAGAAGCAAGATGACTCCCACTGCACCGTGGACCATATTTTACAAGCATTATCGCAAGTAGATGAGATTAAAAATGCCCTTAACGCCGCAGGTCTTACAAACAACAAACTCACCTCCACAATCAAACAATTAAGAGGTAACCGTAAAGTAGAAAATAGATCAGCAGAAGATGTCTACGAAGCATTAGAAAAGTATGGACATGATTTGTTGGCTCAAGTCAAGAGCGGTAAAATCGATCCAGTTATCGGTCGAGATGAAGAAATCCGTCGAGTCATCCAAATCTTATCAAGACGCACAAAGAACAATCCGGTTCTCATCGGAGAGCCAGGAACCGGAAAAACAGCCATCGTCGAAGGTCTTGCCCAACGCATTGTAAGAGGAGATGTACCAAACAATTTGAAATGTAGATTATACACCCTCGACATGGGTCTATTGGTAGCCGGTGCTAAATTCCGCGGAGAATTCGAAGAACGCCTCAATGCAGTACTGGATGAAGTCAAGAAGGCCGATGGAGGAATCATTCTGTTCATTGATGAGATCCATTTGGTTTTGGGAGCGGGTAAAGCAGAAGGAAGCATGGACGCAGCCAACTTGTTGAAACCAATGTTAGCGAGAGGTCAACTTCGATGCATTGGTGCCACGACACTGAGTGAGTACCGACAACATGTAGAAAAAGATGCTGCATTCGAACGTCGCTTCCAACAAGTACACGTCGCAGAACCAACAGTCGCAGCAACCATCACCATCCTTCGTGGAATCAAAGAACGTTACGAAACACATCACGGAGTGTCCATCAGCGACGGCGCACTAGTGCTAGCCGCTCAATTATCACATCGTTACATTTCCAATCGTTTCCTACCAGATAAGGCCATCGATCTCATCGACGAAGCATGCGCATCCACCAGAGTACAATTGGATTCCCAACCAGAAGTCATCGACACGTTGGAACGTCAAAAGTTACAATTACTGATTGAAGAAAAGGCATTACAAAATGAAAAGGACGCATCATCACAAGCAAGATTAAACAACGTATTATCAGAAATTAAAAAGATCGATCAACAATTGGAACCACTCAACCAACAATACGCATCTCAAAAGAAACGCATCGACGAGGGTCAAGAATTAGCAAAAAAGTTGGAACTTTTAAAAATCAAGATGGAGGATTTGGAAAGAGTACGCGATCTAGAGAGAGCAGCCGACATTAAATTCAACGCCATTCCAGAATTAGAGAAACGCATCCATCAATTGAAAAATGAATCAAAAAAGAATCATTCCGAAAATGAATTACTTCACGAAAGAGTGGACACGATGGAAATTCTACAGGTCATTTCGAGATGGACCGGAATTCCATTAACCAAATTATCACAAGGACAAAAGGAACGCATTTTGAATTTACCAAAGAATTTGGAAAAGAGAGTGGTGGGTCAACCAGCTGCCATTGAGGCCGTATGTGATGCGGTGTTACGTTCGAGAGCAGGTCTATCAAAAGCTCACAAGCCAACTGGAACTTTTCTATTTTTAGGACCCACCGGAGTGGGAAAGACGGAGTTGGCGAAGGCGCTCGCCGGAGAATTATTCGATAACGACAAACACATGGTGAGAATTGACATGAGCGAGTACATGGAGAAACATAGCGTCACTAGGTTGATCGGAGCACCTCCTAGTTACGTTGGTTATGAACAAGGAGGTCAGTTGACCGAAGCGGTAAGAAGGAGACCTTACAATGTAATTTTATTCGATGAAGTGGAAAAGGCCCACAGAGATGTATTAAATGTTTTGTTACAAGTGTTGGACGATGGAAGGTTGACCGACGGTCAGGGACGCACGGTTGACTTTTCCAACGCTGTTATTATTTTGACCAGTAATATTGGTGCTGATATCATGTTACAAAACCAAGATCACATGAGCGAAAGCAGTGTGCATGATTTGGTGATGAATAAAGTGAGAGGTCATTTTAGACCGGAATTTTTGAACCGTCTTGATGATATCGTAATGTTGAATCCACTTCAACATGATGACTTGTTCAGTGTGATCGATAAGCACTTGCGTTTGTTGCAGGAGGATCGTTTCGATGAACGTGGCATCAAGTTTACTGTTAGCGATGAGGCTAAACAGTTGATTTTGGATCAAGCTTATGATCCTTCTTATGGAGCGAGACCTTTGGCTAGATATTTGGAGAGATTTATTGTGACTGATTTGAGCATCATGTTGATCAAGGGAGAGTTGAATGATCATGATACTGTGAATATTGGTGTAGTGAACAAACAGTTGAAGATGACCGTTACTCCAGGAACTAAAAAGAGGAAAATTGATAAGGATGCACAAAGTAAATTGTAAATAAAAACATATTTAATGAATTATTGAATTAAATTGTTGTATGTCCTTGGTGATGGTTGCTTGGTCGGTTGTTTGAGAGTCTGTGATGGATGTGGAACGAAAACTAGCAATGCCAATTGTTTCTAGTTCTTGAAGAAGGTGTCCTCGTACAAGGATATGACTTCGCTTTAGTTTAAACTTTTAATCTTGCTTGTTTCTATCCACTTTGGCTCATCTTCGAAGCATATTTCTTGCCTGCCCCCCAACCAGTCAACAACGCCACTACCACCAGCATCGACAACCTCACAAACCAAATCAAATCGATGGCCGCAGCTCAAGAAAAGATGGCCACAAACATTTCGGAATGTAGGGAGGAGATTAAAACAATCGCGGTAAGACAAGATGATTTGGAGATCGCCCAAAAGGAAGACCACGATGCGATCCATGCATTAAGAGAGGATGTCAGCGAATCCAAATCGGACATAAAAGCCATCCTGAAGTTGCTTATGGACCGGCAGAGTACCGAGGTTGCAGCACCTCCGAAAAATTCGGCGAGCTCGAAAAGGAAGGCAAGCGAAGTCGTGGACATTTCGTCGCCAAAGAAGCTAAAAGGGGGGCAACAGACTCTTGGGTGGAGGAAAGACAATCTTCCTTTGCTTGTATAACAGACTCGCCATCTTGTATCTTGCACGTATCCCATTGCCCTTTATACGACGAAAATAACAAATGAGGAAAGCAAACAAACAAAACAGAAGCTAAATCGGAAAACCAAACAAGAGGTTTATTAAAGAATGTACACGATCAATTAACATTCATGATTCAGCTTCTTCATAACATAATTAAGGGCACTCCTAAAATATCCCTCCTTTTTTGCTTGCTTTCTCGCTTGTGGGATGTGGTGTTGTCTTTTCAGCCTCTCAATCTCACGTGCTAGTCGCGCATTCTCTTTTTCAGCCGAATCTAACTTTTCACTCAGCAGACGGACCTGGTCCTGGGTATATTTGTAAGCAAGTACTCCAGGATTTTCCAGTTCGGGGTTGGACAGAACATACATGATCTGCATGACTTTCTCTAAACCCTCCGATGGGTTGAAAGTTTGTCCGCTAGAGCTCGTTTCGAACGACCCCACCTGCAGAGTGTCGGTGATACCAACAAAAACACTCTCGGCAGTCACGTTATGAATCATTAAAAATACACAGTACACACCATCTGTTAATAAGGCATGGCACGCGGGGAACTCCTCGGGGAATTCATAGGATTGATTAGTCCAATTTACAGCCAGCAATTTGGCGACTGCTTGCGCAAGGTGCTTCTTTTTTTCCAACACGGACTTGCACTCCACGAAGAACAAAATTGGCTCCGGCTTGTTGGTGTCATGCCTAGATTGGGGACCGATCGCAATGTCCAAGTTCCCATGGCCATAGAACTTGTCCTTAGGGCAAACGTTTGCTTCATAGTAGTACCGCAGGCCAGTGTTGTACTTGTCCAACCAATGCTTGAATTGTTTACTTAGAGCTGTGCAGAACAACTCATGTTGGTTCTCTTGCCCCGTCTGGATTCCGTGGTGATAATGGCCATTTCGGATTAGGATCCTGTATTGGTCCACTAAGGCTTTGTAGCCCTCCATAATTCTATCTTGGTCGTTGAGATTGTGACGTGAAGGATGGTTTAGTGAATCTACAAACCATTCTTGGGCAACTGTATTGATGACGATCCTTCTATATTTTAGGTCAAAATCCGTCCAACAACTAAATGGTTTTGAGCTCCGATATATTGACGCTTTGAAACCTTCAATCATTACACCCTCCCGCCGGTCATCTGTAGTACGAGTCTAAAAGTAAGTTTTGTTAGATTAATTTGAAGAATTACCAAGTATGTCACTAAGTCCGGGTGGTACTGGGCAATACCTGTGCCAATGGAGAATTGAAGTTTCTTGGAATCTTTTTCGCAGATTTCTCCTTTAAATGCTTCAATCCTTTTTATTAATTTTCTCCTGCTTGGTACGTTCTCACTTATGAAAAAGACGAGGCCTTGAAGTGAATTGGGGATCTCATTTTGTTCAGTGAACATTCTATTTATTCTATCCCAGGTGCTCTTGTACTTTTTAAAATCAATTGATTGTAACGTTTGCGATAAAACAGGGTCTGTTTTTTTAGGAGAAGGAGATGTTCTTGTAAATAGCGTTGGCACAGAAAGCTCTCTTGATGTAGCATTGGTGTTGAATCTTGTTTGTGATGGCATGTTTTTTTTAATAATATGTTGTTTAGTTGTTTGATGAAGAAATAGATGTAGCTCTAACTGGAAGTTGACTAATTATCGACTAATAATTATAGATAAGTTTTGTAAAATTAGAATTTACAATCCGATTGCTCAAGTGTGGAATTGTCGATTGTCCCTGTGTTGTATACGGGAAATGGAGTCAACCATACATTGTAGTGTACATGACGTCATACTAGGTTAGTGAAAGTAACTATACGCCGGCCCAACGGGACGGCTATGACACCCTATATACCACCTGTCTGGGATACGAACCAGCACAGTACCTGGCAGGGATACGAACCTGTTACAGAGGCTATTGGGATACGAACCAATAAGCTAAAAATTCAAGGAAACGAACTTGATTTTTTCGGTATCATAAAAGGGAATACATAATTACTTCCTCATCCATAATCATGACTTTTTACATTCTATAGATTCATTGTGTGTTCACACTTTTAACTATATTTAGAGAAAAATTACTTTAATGTCTTAGGCAACATATTTTACTATCCATCATTTATTACCAAGTAGGCTCGTCGCACGGCTACGCCGTCGCTCCTCCTAAAAAACATTACACATCACTTTACTTTTAGAATCAAAGGTTATTAATCTATTACACAGATTATAATAGTTTACTTAATACATCATAAACCAATAGACATTGTACTAATTCACATGACATTACACATCACAAACAAATAAACACTTTTATTTTTTACTGAAAAAGTCACTTTCAATTACATGTCATCACACTCAGTATCCTCACACATATCAATTATACGTAACAAGTAAGACTCATTATATTGAGTCAAAGCTCTTAATCCACGAACCTGTGACATTACAACACCAAAAGCTTGCTCCATAGCATAAGTTGGTGAACCAGAATTCAATAATCCAGATAATTTCTGGATCTCCTTCTCACTCAACGTGTAATTCCGCCTCAGCCCGACTAACATGTTGACTCAACATTAGCACTTTATAATCAAAACTAGGCCTGTCTTTCGAGAAAAGCAATAACAATTGACCGACATCATAATAAGTAGAGAGTAAATTATAACGATAGAAAATACGTTTAGGAGATTCACTAACTCCAACATATAAACCAATAGTCGCATCATGATTAACATCTTTACAGTTGCGATTTTTTTTTAATGAAAAAACAGGTTCGTATCCCTGATTTTCAGGTTATTGGTTCGTATCCCAATAGCCTTTTAAGCATACTAGTTCGTATCCCAGTAGCCTCTGTACAGGTTCTTATCCCTGACAGGCCTAAACAGGTTCTTATCCCTGATAGGACGCAGTGTGTTATTAGTCATGTATGATGTCTTGTATACTACGATGTATGGTTGACTTCATTTCCCCGTTACAACCATTTTATTTACATCAATTAGAACGTACAAAGCGATTTTTTATTGTGGTAAAGCCATTGATTGCTTACGATCAATCAGTGCAAATAGTTATTTTCCTAGTCATCTCGTTCATATCTATGATAGAGGTGCAAATGCAAAATGCATGTGTGAACAATTATTTTAAGCTTTTCCGCCTCAATCAACTCCGCAATTTAAATAGCAATTTTATAAGCATGGAGAACAATCATGCACCCTATTGGGGCAAACGTAAGGGCACGGGTTTTCAAAACAACTAATATTTTAGCAACAGCAAATATTAATTGGTGTGAACCAGATTATGTGCACAGCCCATACATAGCAGAAACTTTCAACACTTTCAGTAATTTGGTTTATTTATTTGTAGCGATCTCTGGTTTTCTAAGGATATTCAGATCAGTACCAAAAGAAAGCAGCATCTCAAGAATTGATCTCTTGAGATTTTACATTTTACATTTATGTGCAGTTGCAGTATTTATAGGATCCTCTTTGTTCCACGCTACGCTTTTAAAGCAATGTCAACTCATGGATGAGCTGCCAATGCTGTACTCGACATTTTGCGGAATATATTGTTTCATATATGTCAACGACCGAGTTGAGAAATCACATTATAGGTTACTTGTGATATCAATTTGTGTAGTATTCTGCGGGATGCTAACATTTATGATGATTTACTGGCCGAACATTTATGCACCATTTATAATATCATTCGCTGTTTTATTGTCGTTGTGTAACCTTTTTATTTGTAGATATGCTTTTAAAACAAAAGCATCGGGGGTGAGAACGGACATTGAGAAGAAGAAATTAATTCTTTGGGGTGCGTACATGGTGTCACTGATAACAGCTCTTTTTGTTTGGTCTACAGATAACGCATTTTGCGGATATGTCCAGAAGTTGCACTTACATAGTTTTTGGCACTTGTTTTCTTCAATGGCTTTGTCGTACATGTACGACTTCTTTTTCATCATTTATCTTGATGAGAACAATATACCTTTCACTATAGAAGGAAATGTATTGTTCCTCCCAAGGTATTCCATCTTGGACACTGAAAAGAAGAACAAGTAAAATTTTAATAAAAATATTGTTTACAAAAAAAACATGTTAAGAGGTGCTCTACCAAGATTTAAGAGTGTTATTCGTCTTCGCTCTCTTCAACAATACCCTACACTCAGAACATACTCGATAGAAGAAAAAATTTCACAGGACTTCAAAAAAAAGAATAATGTACCAAAGCCTGGGGAGGATCAGGTATGTTAAAGCACAAAATACAATGAATAACAGCCTAGTAGGAAGGCATTGTTAAAAAACAGCGAAGACTATCCAAAGTAGCCTTTGACCTCAACTCAGTCCCACCAAAAGTAAAGGCATTCAGCACAGTCGCCATATTGCCAGCTGCTATATGTAGTGGACTTCTACTTTTCTCGAACATTGAGCCAGATTTAATCATGAACACACAACTAAATTATACAGCCATAATGCTCGCCATGCAGGGTGCAGTGCATTTTGGTCTTGCTCTAAAAAACGAATTGTTTATTAATCCTATGAGCGTGATTAAGAGTAAAGAAGATAAATCAGATGATGTGCCAGGTAGAAAAGATATCGACTTTTCAAAGACACTTTGGTCGATCTTACCTGCATTCATAGCAACTACATCTTTATCTCTTCCTCCATTTGGAGCATCCTTGTTACTTGCCGGTGGATTTTTGGTTTTGACCCTTTATGACATCACTAGCATTACCATAGGTGGTGCACCTCATTGGTTCGCCTCTTATCGTATGCCGTTTGTTATTATGATAGTAGTGCTCTTGGTAATATCCTTCTTAAGTTATTCAGTTTCGATGCAAGACAATTTATTAAAAGCCAAGACGACAGCGATGCGTAGAGAACTAGAAGAACCAGAACAAGGACTAAAAGCACAGGACTACATTGATGAGGAAATGGAAAAAAGATTAAAGAACCTTAACATACGGCGCAACGTCAAATTCGAGCTTGATAAACTCAAACCAGATGAAATCGAAGTTGAGGAGGCCATCAAAGAAGTGTCAAGAGACGTTGATACACAGATTGAAAAGAAGCTTACCCAACCATACATTCCAAATTTTGAAGAAGAGATGAAAAGAATGGACGAAGAATTCAATGCAAATAAATCAAAATGATTTTTATATTTGTTGCAGTAACTGCATTGCAATATCCTCATCATCTTGTAATGTTGATTTCTTCTTCTTGGCTGGTTGGACTTGTTCATTCTTCATAATCTCCTCAAACTTCCTCTTGCTCTGCATTGTCCTCTTCTTGATGCCTTGTTCCCTTTCTCTTTGATCCCTTTGTTTGGTCAACTCAGCAACAACATCATCTACATTCTTATCCTTCCGATACATTCTTTCTTCGCGCGCTTCGTCAGCATCATCTTCCAAATGTTTGACAAACTCAGACACTCCCTTGTCAATTTCAAAATCAGCATCTCCCACTCTATCAATAAGCTGCTTGTTGTTAACGTCTAATTGTACACCACCAGCAATTCCTGATTTTCTTCTCTCCGGGTCTAAACCTTGCGTTAGATCATCCACAGTGTCTCTTAATGCTTCCAAACGCTTCCTTTCCTCCTTTTGTTTCCGACGAAGTTCCTTTCTGACCTCTTTTGCTTTTTCCTTGTCTTGCTTTTCTGCTTGTGAAATGCTGGTTAAAAGTTCCTTTTTGTATTCCGCAGAGTCCTTTGATACTTGCGTGGGATCTAATTGGTTCAAGTCTTGGACCACAGTCTCAAAGTAACTTTTGGGCTTCTCTCCATCCTCTCCGAATATAATGCGCTTGTTGAGACCGGCGTTTAGTTTGAATTTTGATCTCTTGCCGATGGGTAACTCAACGTCTCCCTGCAACTCTGGATCTAGATCCAATTCTTCGGTTGACCTTTTTATTGTAAAGAAATCATCTTCGTCTTGATCTCCTTGTTCTTTTGTCAAGGATCTATAATCTTTACTGTGGAGAGTTGTGGCTGTCCTGCGACCTATGGCCTTTTCTAATTTGGTCAACTTCTTTTTTGGTTTCTTCTCTTCCTCCTCTTGTTCGGGTTCTTTAACTTCTTCCTCTTCTGATTCGGACTCTGATTCCTCTTGTTCGGAATCTGAAGATTCGTACTCTTCCAAAACCTTTCCTTTGATTTCACTATCGCCTTCAAAGAATACATTATAAACTTGATCTTCATCATCTTCGTCGTCATCATCACTTCCATCCGCTTCAACATTTTCATCATTTACATCACCGGCTTCCTCTACTTCTTCGTCATCTTCTTCTTCTTCTTCTTCGTCGTCATCTTCTTCATCCATTTGTTCGTCTTGTCCGGATTGTACATCCTCGCTTCTGGTGTCATTTTTAATCAACTTGACTGAAGGTTTACTAGCCAATCCTAGACGTTGTGCAAAGTCGTCCAATGGTAATTCTCTAACATTAACGTGGACTTTATCTCCAGCTTTGTGATTCTTGTTGACGTGTCTCAAATAAGATTCATAGTATCGTAGGGCCGTTAGTTTCAAATTGACGTCGAAACTCAAAAGTGCACTCAATTGATCCTTGATGGACACAATGTGAGATGGATTTACTTTGGTCTCCTTTATGCTGCTAATGTGTCGTTCGTCCTCGAGTACTTGTAGGAATGAATTGTCTTGTGGCGTAACGATCATGATTGATTTTCCTTCAGCGTGCAGACGAGCGGTACGTCCGACTCTGTGAATGTAAGCTTGTGTGCTGACGGGAATGTCCAACTGAACAACAAAATCAACACGAGGGAAATCCAAACCTCTTGCTGCGATATCTGTGGCGAATAGAACGGCGTTACGTCTATCAATTGTTAAAGAAATATAAAGTAGTAATTTACGAGGCGCAGAATTCTTCGTATTGCTCTCTACGTGATTTTTGTGACATGCTTCCTGAAAGTTTACATGAAATGATCTGAGGCAACAGCAGCTTCACTACTTCTTGGAAGTACTTGACTTGTTTCATGGTGGAAACAAACACGACAATCTTGTTTTTTAAATGTGATTTGATGAACGAGAACAGGACGTCAACCTTCTCAAACAGTTCGCACTCAATGAAGGTCTGGACTAATTTGGTGGGTACAGGTTCAGCTTCGTGTACGGATACATATTCAGTGTTTGATTTCTATAAATGTTAATGACTCGTTCATTTCCATGTACTAACCTTTAGACTCAATCTTGCCAAGTCCTTTACTGATTTTGTTTGTGTGGCAGAGAACAATAATGTTTGTCTTTCTTTTGGTAGATTGGTCAAAACAGAGTTTAATTCTTGTTTGAAACCAGGTTCCAACAAACGATCAGCCTCATCAAGAACCAATATTGCTAAATTATCTGCGGAGAATCCAACCGTGCTGTCCATATGCTGTAGTAATCTTCCAGGTGTTGCGACCAGAATGTTCATGTCCACAATATGTAACTTTTCTTCATCAAAGTTCTTCACACCACCGACAACTAATCCTGCCGAGAAGGAGTGATATTTTCCGACTAGACGTAATACTTCAAAGATTTGTAATGCCAACTCTCTTGCAGGTGCAATGATAATGGCACCGAGTCCATCTTTTTTAGTCCATTTCCTTCTGAATAGATTTTCAAGAACGGGAATAATATACGAAAGAGTTTTCCCTGAACCAGTCTTGGCTGCTCCTAAAATGTCTCTTCCTCCCAAAGAGTGTAGGATGGACGAAGCCTGAATTTCGGTCATGTCCTTGAAGCCTGCCTTCTTGAGAGCATCTTGAGTTTTTTGTGATAGTGGTAGTTGTGAGAATTTTGTGATGGGTTTCTTCTGTTTCTTTGCTTTTGTGTCTTCTTTTGTATCCTCGTTGCTGGGTGTTGCATCAGCTTGATTTTTATGGTTCATGCTATTTTTGCTGAAGGGGTTAACTCCACGTGCTGGAGTCATTGATTTTACTCTATACTCCAATTCGTTCGCTTGCTGAATGTATTCTTTCATTTTTTGTTCATTTCTAAATTGGTGCTCATCCATATGTGCATTGTGTTCGTTTCGAACTGGTCTATCGCGTGCAAATTTTCCACCGCGTCCACCACGATCAGAAAATCCACCCCTTCCACCTCTACCACCTCTACCACCTCTGGTACCGTTAAAACCACCTCGACTGTATCCACCTCGATTATATCCGCCTCCACTATATCCACCACGTCCTCTTGAACCACCTCTTCCTCTGTTCATGTATGTGAATAATTCAAAAATTTGTGTGAACTTTGAACAGTTTTACAAAAAACATCTATACAGAAAGAATTCTACTTCAGACAAGCGCTTTCAATATCAGAAAATAAGATTATAATTATTATTACGTTCGCTAATACACAAAAGTGAACTGCCAAAGCATCGAAGAGTTCCAGATGAAAGCACTTCTGAACAATTATAATTCAACATCAATGCTGTTATTGGTAATGTTTGAAATTTATAACAAATAATAACTGAATCAAGACAAAATTGTTTTTATTTAATAATAGTTTATACATCTTCGAGACGAGCGGATGTCATCTCTGCAAATATCCAGTCCATTCTTGGTGCTGAAATTCTACCCTCTATTACATAATAATCTGTATCTAGAAGGGGAACTGTCCTTGTAACATTGAATCCGTTTCTCTTAAACATCTCTTCAAAGTTTCCTATTGTTCTGTGTTTTGCATTTTCGTGGAACAAGGCAAGCTTTACAATGTCATGACCAGCTTTCTTTGGTTGTACTACATTGTTTTTGACAATCTTCTCGACGATGAGTACTCTCTTGTCTCTATCGTTGCGAAGCGCCCTCTTCACATTTGTTAAGAGCGTATCGCACTCTTCCTCGCTCCAGTCATGAACAATGTTTTTGAACATGTAGGCACTAGCATCTGGTACGTTTTCAAACTTGAAGATGTCTGATGCCCTGAAGCTCAACTTTGAAGATGTTTCCTCTCCAAACTGTTTAATGTGTGTCGCGGCGCACGATGGTGACTTATCAACAACTTCTTGCATCTCACATACTGTAGCTCTTTTGATGTTCTTGTTGTTAGACAAGATATGAAGAGCTGATGAACCCATTCCTCCACCCAAATCTACAAGACTTTCCACTCCGCTCCAGTCATATTCAGTTGCTAGCAGAGGAGATACGGTCTTGTCCATACAAACCATTGCACTGTTAAAATTCTCGCGTTGGACTTGGTCTTTGTTGAGGTAATCATAGAATTCGCATCCTTGTTGAGTGACGAAACTTGGTTTCCCCGTTTGAACTGTTTGTTCGATGCAATCGAGTGCATCCTTCATATAACTCTCAAATGTGAACGACATCAATCCGCACATTGACATTTTGTGGTCTCTTGTTAAAAGTTCTGATGTGGTATTCAAGGAGTATCTTCCGTTGGTGTAGTTGAATAGGCCCATTTGAAAAGCAGTAGTCATGACACGCTCTAGCGTCTTGCTGTGTGAGGATGTTCTTGATGATAACTCTGTTATGCAGAGTGGTCCGTTGGAAAGTATGTCTGCAATCTTCATCTCATGTATGCATTTCATAACCGACAATCGCACTTGACCGAGATAAAATTCATTGTACAAATACCTAGCTGCTTCTTGAGTGTTTAGTGTGCTGTTGGTATTGTGAGACATGTCTTGCTGTTGTTTTGTTTGAAAAAGCATTGAACGATTTTGCTTTAATACTTCCCCAGACACCAAAAAGGTCTTATTTCAAGACCAATTGTGTTCCAAAAAACTAAAAGAGTGCATCATAACAAGAGATCCTATATCATTTATATCCAGCTTTGTTCCGCTTTTAGGACCACAATCATACTTCTTCACAACTCTCTTTTAAAAAGTAATAATGTTTGGGCCTAAAAATTGACTTGAACTTTATTATTACGGATGACTTTTCACCGAAAACTTTAATCTTGATAAACAAATTAGTGTACATTAGCAAATAGTGACGCTGTAACTTCATCCCAAATTCGTTCAGATTACATACAGATTGGTCTATTACTCTTTCTATATCGACCATCGGAACAACTCTTTTCAGTGCTCCAAACCAATTGAGAAAACTCTCTTCTAAATACAAATTTGTATATTATTACAATTGAAAAAGGAGATACAAACTCAATCAAAAATTCTTTGATGTCAGTTTTTTAATTAAAAAATGCGAAAATCATAATTAATAATAAATAATCAATCATCTGTTCGAGAACGTTAGATTCTTTACAATAATATCTAATTTACTTTCCCTTGTATCCTCTATATCTAATGAATTGCCTTTGTTCGCCAACAAAACACATTGGATAACATTACAAAGAAGTGAAGAACTATGATATTGTGTTTTGAGCACAAGCTCTTTGATTCTTTTTTAACACCATCTTTATAGGCGAGCACTAATAAAATACTAGATATGTAATAAATTTCCACTATCGTTAGCGTTATCTTGAACCTATAATAAACACAGCTCTAATAAATGACTTCACACAGGATCCTTTGAGGAATTCAGTCCCCATTTATTATGGAAGTTACAAGATAAGATTTGTGTGAAATCACATGTCCTCCGCATGCCTACAATTTGAGAGGACGTTTGAGAGATGAAGAGCCTAATATAGATATTTTTGCTGTTTGTAAGCGGGATATTGAAGTATAATCACTTTCAGTTACTCTTTTGTCGGTCTTAGCTAATGTGGATACCAAATGTTAACTAATCGTCGGGTGAATGAAAGTACACCCTGAATGTCGAAATAGTCCAAATAGGGTTTAATTAGCTTGTAAACCCGGCTTTTTTAGGACTAAAATGACAAGCATGTGTTAGACATTGATTACTCCAATTTTTCAGAAACTATGGCACTCACTCAAGAGGAGGTTAAATATTTACACGGGGATGGTGCCACTGATATTGCCATCGAAAGTCTAAGCAACCCTAATGAGACAGACGACTTGTCTACAACAGAAATTAGTGCCGCCGAAATTTTATATAAACCATCAAAAACAGATGCCATTCCTATCATAGTGTTGGTGTTCTTCTCCGTAATTTGCCTTGTTACTGGGTTGGTTGCATTCTTTTTATTGCGAGAGAATGAAATGGGGGTGGCCAAAAACGACTTTCAAGCGTCTGTCGTTGATAAAGGTTCGGACTCCCTACGCACTGCTATTAAATCAACCGGTACAAGTGTGAGCGACCTTACTGCCCTATTTGCCGTTACAAACGGCACCGTAAGACAGAGGTCCCAATTCGTCCCATTCTGCAGTGCTAGTAGCGAAGTTAAGGGTGCTAATGGCACTGGTACTCCTCCCTACATATCCAGAGTTTACTACCTTGAAAACGTGGTCCCTGAAAATGCAGCTTCGTTCCCCGCAGTACTATTGGCTCGTGACCCCACCTTTTACGGCACTTTCAGCAACCTTACCATCTTTTCTAGAGACAGAAACAATTTAAACTACCCTTATGATGGTACAGGCAAATCGTACAGTTTCATAACAACACTTTGTGCGCCCGAATTGACTCAATCAAGATCGCTTATAGGCTTCGAGCAATACGCGGACCCAGTGAGAACAGATACCCTCAACAAAGCGATAACTTCAGGAACAGTGTCGGCCACAGAACAACTTTCTGCCGCCGGTAACATTCCAGCCTTACAAGGAAGTGTGTTATATTCTCCAGTCTTCGTAAGGAACACAAACATTATTCTCGGAATGGTCAGTATCGTCTTTCAGAATAGTGTACTAGTACAGAACACAATAGAAGGAAGTGTGCTACAAAATTCAATCGTTAGCATTTATGACAACGGGAAGTTCATGTATAGTACAGAGCAGTTCACTGGAGACGCGATGGCAGTCTTAAAGAACTATTCAGACGCGCAACAAAGACAGGATATGAATTTAAACTTCCATAGAAATGCTACCGTGAGCTTCTCCGATAGAACCTGGACTTTAGTATTCGTACCAAAGGAAATTTACCTCCAATCATACCGCAATTCCTTCACGAAATTCATACCCATCATAGTTTGCGTTTGTGTTTGGTTGTTGGCCGTTGCTTTCTCGGTCTTCTTGTTCTTCTTCTTGAGACTTCGCAGAAGTTTGCTAGCAAGAGAGATTTCACAGAGAAAGATCGTAATGCTTTCCAAGTACCTACCAAAAGAGTTTTTGAGGCTAGTCAACCGAAAGAACAAGAATGTGAGAGTTACATACATGACTGTGCAGATGGGTCACATCGAAAAACTACTTGCGAAGACAGAAGAGGCAAACAATTTGATGAACGAATTCTACGAATATACCAAAGGTGCAGCGAAACAGAACGACGGCTTTGTACACCGTTGCGAAAAGAATGGATTCATACTTTTATTCACAAACGAACAAAAGGCATACAATGCGGCAGTGATGATCCATCGTTTCCCACGTGGTGCCGACGTACCCATCCACACAGCCCTCCATTCAGGAAAGGTCTTTGTATGCATGGTTGGTGACAACGAGTCACAACTACCAGCGATCATATCCGACGACACCGATGCCCTAAAATCTGTTGCAGACGACGGTAGAAAGTACTCAAGAAAAATTGTAGTGTCCAAGCCAGTGCTTGAAGCCATCAAAAAGAGTTGTGAAAAGTTTGCGGTCAACTTAGGTTACTTGACTGTTAACAACTCCAACCAAAGAGTTCACGCTTACGAGATTTTAGATGAGCAAGATGAAATCCGTTTAAAGACAAAAGATACCTACAGCTCCGCAATGGAAAATTACTCCAAGAAGGATTATTTGGCAGCCTTGACACAATTACAAACCGTTCTAGAACTTGATCCCTCTGATGCCAGTGCACGCGAACTTCGTGATTCTTTGCACTTCAAATTAAAGGTGTGCAAGACCACGTCCACTTTGTGGAACGTGACTGATTCTTTGAATGAGTCTTTGGTGTTGGGCCCATTGTTTGAAGCATTCATTGCCAACGAAAGAAGTACTGAGAATTTAAGCATGTGGAAGGACATTGTGGAATACAAGAGGATAGTCGATCCTCAAGAGAGAAAGAGCGTTGCCCAAAAAATCTTTGATAAATATTGTCAAAAGTCAGATTTCATTAACCTTTCGCAAAGTGCCATTGATGCGGTTGGTAAAAGGTTGGAATCAAATACGGCGGTCGAACCCGACCTATTTAACTTTATTATCTCTGACTTGGAAATCCTGATGAGCGACACGCATAATAGGTTCAAGAACACCAGATTGTTCGTTAATGGTTTGTGCCAAATAATATCCTTGTAAAAATAAAGATAGTTTTGTTGTAATCAAATTAATTTTATCGGAACAGGATGAGTGACCGTAAGGCTGTCGTGAAGAATGCAGACATGCCAGAGGAGGTACAGAACGACGCTATATTAGTTGCGCAACAGGCTCTTGACAAATTTAGTATTGAAAAGGACATTGCAGCATACATCAAGAAGGAGTTTGATAGGAAATATAATCCAACCTGGCACGTTGTGGTCGGAAGAAACTTCGGCTCATACGTTACGCATGAAACAAAACACTTCATCTACTTCTACCTTGGGCAAATTGCTGTCCTACTTTTTAAATCAGGATGAAACGAATGAAATAGCTTCACCCATATTCATAATAAATAAAGAACCATGTTATATTCCATTCATCATTTTAATTAATCTCATTTTGAACATAATATTGCAAAAGCACCAACACATGATTGAAGACTACAGCCTCATGCCATCATATGCCTTAGTTAACGAGTTCCTGTGTTATTACATAAACAGAGTTTGTACAAACTCCGCTACTTTGTAATTTCAAACTCAACTGCAATTTCTCACCAACCAACGGAAATGCTCAAGTCAGTGAATACGTTGCGTTCTCTTGGAGCAAGAACATTCGGACAACAAATCGCATTGCAGGTATTACTTGCACTATAAATCGATATTTTACCAATTTTTCAGAGATCCTATGCCAAAAAGAGCACAGGCGACGGAGCCCACACTTTCGCGATTGACTCCAAGAAGGCTTATGCCTTCCATGTTCCACACAACTACCAGGGTGAGCTTGGACAACCAAGTGGTGAGGTTGCACTTAACAAACAAGAATGCCTAGACCTCTACAGGATGATGAGTCTTATCCGTCGTTTTGAGTTAGTAAGTGACCAACAATACAAGCAAAGAAACATTCGCGGATTCTGCCACTTATACTCTGGTCAAGAAGCCATCTGCGTCGGTATGGAAAAGGCCATCACACGTCAAGATGCCATCATCACTGCCTACAGAGACCACGGATACCAACTATGTCGTGGTGGTTCCACAGAATCAACAATGGGTGAACTCATCGGTCGCGCCAATGGTTGCTCAAAGGGTAAGGGAGGTAGCATGCACATGTACCTTGCCGAATCAAACTTCTACGGAGGTAACGGTATCGTCGGTGCCCAAGTACCAGTTGGTGCTGGTCTTGCCTTTGCTCTACAATACTACGCCAAAGTAGTCAACAAGACTGATTTGAAGAATGTTTCCTTCTCTTGCTATGGAGATGGTGCTGCCAACCAAGGTCAAGTATTCGAAGCCTTCAACATGGCCAAGCTTTGGAACCTTCCATCCATCTTTGTGTGTGAGAACAACAAGTATGGTATGGGCACCAGTGTTCAACGCAGCAGCGGAAGCACCGAGTACTACAAGAGAGGTGACTACATTCCTGGTATCCGCGTTGATGCTATGGACATTTTCGCAGTCATTGATGCTTGCAGATGGGCAAAGGAGCACGCCATCAAGAATGGACCTCTCGTCATGGAGATGGAAACATACAGATACTATGGACACTCCATGAGTGACCCAGGTGTTACATACAGAAGCAAGGATGAAATTCAAGAGGTTCGTAAACATCGCGACCCCATCATTCGTTTCAAGGACAGAATCGTATCTGCAGGCCTAGTCACCGAAGATGAGCTCAAGGCTTTGGACCAAGATGTTAAGAAGGAAGTCGATGAGGCCGTTGAGAAGACTTTGGCTTCACCTCTACCAGATGACAGCGAAATAGCAAAGGACATTTTAGCTGACGAAAAGTACACATGCAAGGGAAGAACCATTTATGAGAGCTACACTAATTAAAATACTTTGTTGAAGTTTATTTGTGTCAATTTTTTATATTTGGTTTGTTGTTCTTTATAAATACAATGGCGGATAAAACAACAAAATAATGTTTACCATCTTCATTGCCATTGCCATCGTACTGATCACCACAATAGTCATATGGCGTGCAGGGTGGTTTTCGCATCATCTGAGTCCTTCATCTGCAGTACTTTTTAGGATGGACAGCAATCATACATATCATATCACAGCAAGCCTCATTTTTGACAGTCTACTACCACGTGACAAGTTGATCCATCATGTACGAAAGAAACTCAATCATATACTGCCTTTTCGATCTGTAATCAAGACAACATGGTATGGGTGGCCTTATTATGACGACAGCAACAAGTTTGACTTTGAATCTCATATCACCTCCGTACATATTGACAGACCTTTGAGCGAAGCTTGTGCAAACCAAGTTGTAGAGCAGGAGATGAACAAGGCAATGCATCCTTCATCGCAACTATGGAAAATGAAGCTCCATTATTTTTCCAACAATAAAACCCTACTCTTGTTTCGATTGAATCACTGTGTCGCGGACGGAGTAGGGTCTGCTTGTACGTTATTACACATTTGTGAAGCATGTGACGAACCCGAGCACGATCAAACCACAACACTAACAGCAAAACAAACGCAACCCACTTCATCTAAAAACCCAATATTAACCTTCTTTGAGATCTTGTTCAGCACAATCAAAACAATCTGTTTACTATTCGTGAGCATGCCAGAGCCAAATCACACTTTAAGAGCCAGCGACAACAAAGAACAAAATTACAAAGTATGCATGGGAAGCAGCGTACCTTTAGAAAACATTAAAAATATTAGCAGAAGATTATCATCGAACCAACAAAGAGTCACAGTCAATGACGTGATCATTAGCGCATTAAGTGCATCATTAAGAAAATACATTTTAGAGCATGGCAAAAGAGTTGACAAACACAAGTTATCCAATGGTGTTAATTTGGACATTAGTGCACTTGTCCTCGCCGACACCAGAGATCACTCATTCAGGAACATGAGAGAGTTAATGAACAAGATCAAAAAAGAAGGATTAAAAGAAGAGTTTCTTGGGAACAACTTTGGTACTTTAATGTTGGAGATGCCGTTGAGTTTTAGCAACGAATTGCAGAGATTAGAATGGACCGTTAAAGAAACAAATACTTTAAAAAAATCTGTTATGCCCATCTTGACAAAATGTGTTTCTTTTGTGTTTGGGTTTATTCCCACCCCTATATTTAGATTTTGTTTCTGGACTGTTGCTGATAGGACAAGTATTGCTCTTTCTAATGTTGTTGGTCCTCAATTCCGTATTCATATCCTGGGTCACATGATTGAACAAGTAAATTTTATGGTTGCACCAATTGGAAGTATGGGTACGATTATATCTGTGCTGAGTTATAATCAGCAAGTTAAATTGTGCATTAGTAGTTATCAAAGTGTGTTACCTGATCCATCGTTGATTGTTGACTACTTTCATAACACGCTGTCTGAGCTTGAATCATTGTAATAATAAAAGAAACTACACATCACTAACTGTTAAATTATTATTTTTATTCTAGAACTGGGAACATTGCTATTCTTGCATTTGTGCTTCCAAAAGGTACTAAAGTTAACTCCTCATCTTGTTCGTCGCTTTGGACTGGACTCTGTGGCATTACGGCTGTGGTTTGTAATTCTGTGTCGATTACCCATGACTTGATCTTCTTTCCTTTAACAACTCCAAACACTGGTATGCTCTTGTGGCTGAATGGAATCTTATCAATGCTCTTTGTGAAGAACTTTATGGATTCTTGCAAATTATTTTTGTTAATAGCAAGTGCATAGTTCCATGGCTGGGGTGTGGTGATTTCAAAATCAAACTCATCATCACACTCGCCCTTTTTACAATTATCTATTCTTTTTTTAGCATATTGTAAACCAAGGGAGAACAACAATGGACCTCTATGGATGCTTATAGAATTTTTATATTCATGCTCTTGAATTCTTATGGTTAGTGGAATATCCAGAACAATACGAGAGTTTGTGTTTAATTTAACAGAATGATAAGAATTACTTTTGGCAGGAACAGGAGCGTCTTGATTGACAGTGACGGTTGCACCATCAGTCCATTCCGGTATACGTAACATGACTTCTATCGGGATGTTCTTTTCGCTGGTTACTTGAATGAAAACCTTTCCATCAATGAATGGGTAATCAGTGGTCATTTTAAAGTTCACTTTGACGCCGTCTATGATGGTTGCGTATGAAGAGGGAGCGTAAAGAACTACCACAACCCTTTGCTGTTTCCTCATCCAAACGTGTTTTACAAATTTTGGCCATCCTTGATGGTAGTTGGCGGTGCAACATCCAAAGTGAGGTGCTTTACCATATAGATTAGCTATGAGTGTAAGTAAAAGATTTGAATTGGAGTGACTTACCATGATTTCCAATGTTGGACCATAAGATCTTTGGCGCCACTTTACAAGCCACTTGGTTGACCTGTTGGACATATTGATGATAATTCATGGATGGATCAAACGTGGAAGGTAGAGCATTAAAGGCCACTGTAATGTATTAGAGAAGTGTCAAAAACGAATGGTATTTACATTTTTCGATTCGATCTCCAAACAAACTTCCGTACTTGTCACCGCTGATGGCAGCACTTACTTCAAGTGAGAACATGTACTCTACGACGGTGCACAATTCTGCGCCTTGTCTAGGACCAAGTCCAGCGTATAATTCATCATTCGAGAATATGCCTGATGGCATGCCATGGTACTTATCCAGATTATACATGGCCTCCTTTGGATTGTCCCTATCGCGATTAAATTAATAATAAAAGTGATTACGTACAAGTATGATGTTTGGTTATGTATTCTCCACAAGAGTGACCCGATCTTGATAGATTGACCATTGTTGACCCCATGACAAGGTTGATGACACACTGACATGTTTGGTACTCTTTCATGCCACTTGAAGTTGTGGAAGTGATCCACCCAATCATATCCTTGTTTTTGTAACTACCAATGTTTAGTTTCGATCATGTATTCGTGTTACTTTATTTGCAAGGTCCAACAGCCACTCTTCGTCGTGACGGTCATAATACCATTGTACTACTAGTAAGGCATCTCCCCATCGGTGTCGAGCCCAATCATAATGCTCTAGTCCATGAACGTCCAGTCTCTTACTAATGATTTGAAGACTTTTTTTGATGGCAGGTTCTAATCTTGAATCCTCCGGAAATGCTTCTGCATACTGGATCATTGATTTGAGAATGCAAAATTGAGGCCAAAAATCATATTCCGGAAAATATCCTCGACCGAAGTTTCCCCTTCCTTTAACGGGACCTAGCCACCCTTCTGTGGTTTGATGCGATAGAATGTATTCGACGTGCTATTTTTATAATCGCCTAATTTAAGCTTGTCTTACTGTGTGGAGCTTGTGTAAGAGTTCTGAATCATTGGTTTGTACTGCTAGACCTACTAATCCGTCCAAGTAGTAGGGAAAGCGTTCCCAACCCTCAGCCCACCCTCCGAGCCATCCAGATGAGGCAACGTCGGGCCAGTCTACGTCAATATTTCTTGAGTATCTATGATTGTTATTTACTGAAGTAGTATCAGGTTACCCGTTAGCTTGCACAAATACTTGATCTCTTAGCCATCCCTCTGGTATTACAGCCCCAACAGGCAAAGTTTCAAATTCTGGTGGTACTAAACCAGTTACCAAACAAAGGCCAACGAAAAATAAACACGCGAACGCTGATCTCATGGAAGTCTCGTTGATTTTTACAATAATTCAGGAATTAACTCACACATTATAATGTATTACTACAAATTGTTTAATATACAGCAGCGTTATAACCGACAAATAGGATCACCGACAAATAAAATTTAAACTTTTAATTTTTATAAAATAAACTGACTTCAATTGTTGTTTTGATCAAAACAACCATGGACTTGGTCTTGACATTGGATGTCTGACACACGTTTAATATCAGATCCCCAAAAAAAACTTTGGATGGCGGAAAGTCTCCAGATCACAGTGAAATACAGCTTGGCATGATTCACTTGATTGTTGCACGATTAGATCGAGCGTTCAACAACTTGAGTGTCGTCATGACAATTGCTCTGAAAGGTCCAAAGTATCGTCACCTATTCTCATATTTTCGTAATAATCTGTTTTCCATGAATTTGAGTTATACCCTCATCTAAAAAATTGCCTATTGGTGTTTTGTTGACGCCAATGAATATCAGGAGGATTTTCACATTGACCACTAAAAAGGTGATATAACGTCGCTTCAAAGATTAAGCGATCAACAAATATAGCTATCGATCGACATCAACGTCGTTTCATATTCCACTAAACATTAAAAATCCAAGCAGAGTTTTAATAGTTTAAAAGAACAAAAAAATGACGACTGGCAAGGAACCCGTGCCTGTTCCCATCAACTCGACAACGTTCTTGAGCAGACTAGTATGTTTACATTCATGCTGAAAACTAACCATACAATAGTGGGCTCAGTTGAAATTGAGATTAGACATTTACATCCACCCTGATGCACACAAAGTACCCCCTTTCATCAATCCCGTTGATAGGGATGGTAAACTATTGGACCAGAGAGCTACTCATTGGTGGAGTAAACTACCAACACCATTACCTTGGATCGCTACACAAGTCGTTCGACTTGTAGGTGTGATCCTAGCAGTATTGTTCTACATTCCATCGTTCATCACCATCAACCTTGTGGGCATGTTAAGGTGGGGGGATTCCTCCAATAATATTATCTTCTTGATAATCACGGAGCTCTTGTACGCTCTATTCATTGTGTTTGACTTCGGTATTCACCCAAAGAAGAAAATACGTGCTCTGTTGACACGATACCTTGCACCCATGATCGTGGAGCCCTACATTATAAAAGAGAGGGTAAAAATACTCACTAGTAAGGACAACTCCCCACCATCTCTGCTACAAAGAATTCAATCATATGCCCTACAATTCCACACTTTACTATCCTACACTTTCCGCAACAATAATCAAGAGCGATACCTAACCGGCATTAATAGGTTGAATCAAGATGGTGATCACCTGCCCAATGACGCTAACGAAAGGACCTTCTTCCCTTTCGGTGATGGAATGGCTGTCGCGAGTTACAAAGGTGTCAAGTGGTTGTTAGAAAGTAGCGAAAAAATCACAGCAGAGTATGTTGGTTGGAGTGTTTCATCATCTCTCATAAAGTACTGCGAAAGCGATCCTGCCTCCGATAAAGACCGAATTCAAAAACTAATGAAGAACATTACCGACCAATCAAAGGGACTCAACGATAGAGAAGACAACACTGAGGACAGAAAGTATCTGGATCGATTCCTCCAACCAAACAAGCATTACAGAATTAGCGAACAAGATTTGATCACATGCGTTGGTGATTTGTTCTACTATTTGACTACCAAGGGCCAATTCACTGCAGAAGAGTCTCTCACATACACAAGTTTCATTCAGAACCGTAGTTTGTTCCATCCTGATTGGTGGAACCTCTTGTCTGGTTACAGTTCAGAAACAAAGGCTATCAGCTCGCTTGATGTAATGAGAAGAGCATTATGGAAGAGATATG
The DNA here is from genome assembly GCA_026419775.2 of Acrasis kona. Classification (NCBI taxonomy): domain Eukaryota; phylum Heterolobosea; class Eutetramitea; order Acrasida; family Acrasidae; genus Acrasis; species Acrasis kona. Next base: position 10,764 of record JAOPGA020001102.1, on the reverse strand, counting down.
GAAATCCAAACTCCAAAGCAATTAATGACTTTATCGATAACAGCGAAATTTCTAATGAGAAGGAAGAACTTCGCCTGTTAACTCTGTTCTTTTCTTTATTCTTGTCCACTTGTACGAGGTTGTGTGTTTCTGTTGTTGACCGTTTGTATTTGAATCCAGAACAGAATTTGGTGCTTTATGATGAGGACCCAATCAGTTTTATCTTGGAAACTGCAAGGTTGGGAAGCGACGCACCGACTGTCTCAAGAGGACTTGTCGATAGCGACAAGATGTTAGTGCACCTGTCAAATTTACGCAACAATACTCCCCTTCATGCTTTCATTGCGTGTGCAAATCGTGACCCTGAGGTCTTCCATGAACCATACGTCTTCAACATCAAAAGAGATAATTTGGATAAGTTATTGACATTCGATGCTATTGAGCGCAACACACATTGCGACATTAAAGATTTTTCTTTAAATGTTGTCAAGTACCTCGCGGACAGATTCAAACCTACTGAAAAGTACATTTACATGAGGCAAAGCACTGACCCAACCATGTATGCTCGCTACAGAAGTATGCTCGATGGTTACACCACTATTATGATGGATTTGGTTGGTGGACTTCCTAACAGCTTCCCTCGTGCAATCGAAATGTACGTCCCGTTAAGAAAAGTTGACCAATCGCTTGTAAGACTTGAATCCGGAGTTATCATCCCAGTTGTTGATGAAGACTACCCTGACGGCGATCCCACCTCAAAATTCCTTTTAAGAGAATTGATAAACTCCAAAGCTTTTGGAATAAACGATTTGGACTTCCAATGGGCTGGAGTGGACCAAGCTTTGTTGTGGATGCACAAGAACTTTGGAGCTGGATTACCATTGCCTTTAGTAGAATACAAAGAGCTTGAATCTGATGATGTTATGAGCCGTTTAGCATTCTTTGCAATGCCCTGCTTCTACACAAGGAAGTTCGATAAGGACTTGGATGGAGAGTTTACCGACGGAGAGTCTTTCGCATACGTCAATGACGCCATTCACGTTGGTGACGTTGATGTTAGCACTTTGCCAGTTCGCGATTCATTCGAACGCTACGGTGCTGCAGCCTATTTTGATGAAGAATACAAGATCAAGGCCATTTACTGGTGTTATGAGAAGAGATTGGTGAAACCTAACGACCCCTCTTGGAGACACGCAAAATGGGTGTGGAAGTCTACATTCTTCATGATCGTTACTGTCAAAGATCATTTGATGGTGACCCATCTCACTGAAGCCAACGCTTTCGCCAAGGCCGCCCAACACTGCTTGGAGCTAACCAGCCCCTTGAAACCATTCTTAAAACCATTTACATACCACACCGTAACTGTCAACAAGAATGCATCATTGGCACTTGTCAACAAGAAGGGATTTGTGCACCGCATGTGGGCATTCGACTACGATACTTTCCTGCAAGTCTGCGAGGCAGTGGTCAACCAATACGAATTTAAAATTCTACCAGACTTTATCCACGAATCAATGAGGGATATGGATGATAAAGATTATCCAATCTGGAAGGACGCAAACGAATTCTACAACGTTATTCACACCTACGTGAAAGAGTACTTTGAGCTCTACCCAACACTCTTCACTGAGTCAACCGACTTTATTAAATCATTGGAGGAGGACTTGAAGGTCAGCATTAACAGCGAAAAGAAACTGATTGAAGTCATTGCACAATTAATTGTGAATGGAAGCGCCAAGCATGAACTTGTAGGTCAAGTGGCCGACTTGGCATGCAACCCCACATTCATAGGTTGCAAGTTGGAAACAGGAACAGAAATTCAAAACGTTCAAACTTTCACGCAACTAATGGCCTTGACATTATTGACTGGTTTCAGAATGCCAATGTTGAAGGATGACTGGACTCACTTGTTTGGTCAAGACGAGGATCAGATTAAAGTATATAAGAAGTTCAGACAAGAGTTAATCAAGTATGAAGACAGAGTTGATGACAGGAACAAAGAAAGAAAACACGAATTCCCATTCTTCCATCCACAAAATCTTCAAGTGTCCGTATCTATCTAAATAAACTTTTTTTGTTCAACTGCGTTATTTCGTATCTCTCAAAATTACTGGTTGTTGAGATTGTTTCTTTGCATGTTTCGGGTTGGTGTCACTTCTTGTTTTTTTGTAACCGTGACAACCTCACTCAGAATATTGAACGATGGACTTGTTAGGACAGTATGGCGATGATGACCAGCAAACAGAACAACCAGCGGCTCCTACATCAACAGCGTTGGTCAATATAGCGCCGAATGTCGTAATATCGGATCGTCGAATCAATGATTCACTTCTGGTGAACCCCTATACGTCACATATAGAGTACAATGCAAAAATCGAAGATTTATATTGCCCAATGATAGGCCCAGAAAATCCCCACAAAGGGACGAATACAATTCACGAGGGCATTGGAGGAACAGGTACCAACTCTAATTTAACGGGATATATCGAATCATTTCACATCAACAAATACGCATTCGACCGACAGTTTTATAAGGAAGATGAACAACGAGCGTTGAGCAAAAAAAACAAATTAAAAAGAAAAAAAGCCGCAGAGTACATGGGACCGTGGGCAAAGTTCGACATTGAGGAGGACAACGAAGAGGCAATGAAAGGATTCACCGAAGAGGCCTTTGTCGAAGTTGACGAAAACGAAGAGACCAAATTATTAGAGCAGGACGAACAAGAAGCAGAAAAGTTGGAGCGCGTGAGATTAGCTGAAGAAGAAGTAGCCTCAAAGAAGAGAAAGATCATTCAAGACAACAAACCAGCTCCCGAAGAAGAAGGAAAGAAGAGCATTCCAGAAGCAACTTCGGAATTCCATCTTTTGGAAGAAAGAGATTACTTGAACCGCACATTCATCTCTCCGCCTACATTCATCAAACCAATCTCCAATTACAAGGAATCGAAATGTGCATTGCCCAAAAAATGGATCCACACATTCACAGGTCATTCCAAAGGCGTATCGTGCATCGAATTCTTCCCTGGTTACGGCCATTTGTTCTTATCGACGTCCATGGATGGACTGGCAAAGATATGGGACGTTAATAATCACCGTCAGTGCGTGATGACTTATAGCGGTCACACAAAAGCCATCAGACAGTGTAGCTTCGCTCCGGATGGAGGTACGTTTGCGACCGCCGGATACGATCAATTGGTTAGAATGTGGGACACGGAGACTGGAAAGGTCATCAATACATTGAGCCACCACAGCACTCCTTATGCTGTCAAAGTGCATCCGAACCCTGCTAGGAACAATGAAGTGCTGATTGGTTGTAGTAACAAGAAGATTTATACGTGGGATTCTAGAAGTAATAAAATTATACAAAAATATAACCGCCATTTGGGCGCAGTTAATACAATTACTTTTATTGACGATAATCGTCGTTTCGTGACATCTTCTGATGATAAGACTTTGCGCGTTTGGGAATATGGTTTGCCGGTAGAGGTCAAGTATGTGGCCGATCCTACCATGCATTCCATGCCTTTTGTTGCTGCTCATCCAAACGGTAAATGGTTGTTGGCTCAAAGTTTAGATAATAACATTCTTGTGTATGAATCTTCGAAAGGCTTCAGGCAGCACAAATCAAAGAAATTCACCGGGCACGTTATTGCTGGTTATGCGATCCAATGCGGCTTCTCTAACGACGCACGTTATGTTTTGTCGGGTGATTCTCAGGGTAATGTAGATTTCTGGGACTGGAAGAGCATGGAGAAACTAAAAACAATAAAGTGTCACGATAACGTTTGTATTGGTGCTACATGGCATCCCATACATAAGAGTCAGGTATTGACTTGTGGATGGGATGGTCTGATCAAGTTGTTCGAATAAAATATCTTTGTAAGCACTTTTGTAATGATTTTCCGTTGAAATATACTAGAAAATGGGGAGGTTGAAAATAACTCTTATTGGATGTTTGTACCTAGAGAAGAAGTCGTTTAATAGATTACCTGACCCTTTCGTGGTGTTGACTTTGAATGGACAGAGACAGACTTGCAAGCATAAATCGAATACTGTAAATCCCACTTATAACGAAAGCTTTTTCTTCAATGTAAAGGATCAAAGAACAGAGCAATTGCAAATACATGTATTTGATTACGAAGTACTGGCTACGCATAAACCTCTTGGCGAATGTGTTTTGTCAATCCACGATTTAGAGTTGAAGACAAAAAAAGCAGTCACCATCACATTAACAAATTGTAGGCATGGTCAAGTCCAGATTGAATTGTATGCTGAAGATTTTGGAATTAACCTTTCTCAAAGTAATACGACCAAGCCCCCCAGTAGTATCGTTAACATTCCAGTTCAAGCCCCTCAACCAACCCGCCTAGCTCCTCCAGTTCATACCCACCCACAACAGCCAGTACAGCACGACAACCCTCCCCAAGCACACCTCCAACAACAACCACCAATCAATGTCGTGCAAACAAATCAGTACTTCCAACACCAACAACCCACACAAGTTTCTTCACAATATACACAACTTCCTCCTGTCCCTCCAACTCACAACAATCAATATCAGAGTTATCCTCCGCAAAATCTTCCAGTACCACCTTCTTATAATCCAAATTTCCAACCAAATTACCAACCAAACCACCCAGTCAATATGCAACAACCAAATTACGGACAGTACCAACCAGCACCAAATTATCCAGTGAATATCCAACCAAATTATGAACAGTACCAACCAGCACCAAACTATCAACAACAAACATATCAACAGCAACCAAATTACGGACAGTACCCACCATATTAAAAATAAACGACGAATGTGTTTTACAAATCATCTATTTAATTATTTATATTGTCGACAGTATTTATGCTCGTTTCAATATCCATTTATGGGGGTCTTCTCCACATTTTACTTGCTTCTCTTCGTCAGTAAACAAAAGGTTTGCCCCGCCGGCTACATTCAATATTAACAACTGGTCTATATCGGTATTAAATTCATTTCCTCGACCGCCTACCAATTTCCAGGTGCATGATGGAGAAATTTCCTTGATACATATAGCTTTTTTTTCTCCATATGGATCATCTTGGCTAACTGCCAGATAGCTAGTTGTCTCGACATTTATTAACATAAATTCTGACTCTGATGTAACACTAGATTCACCACTATCCTTGTCGCTAGTTCTCACTATTTTAAATTTACTAGAAGTGCCTATTTCAGGGTCGCAAGTAGTGGAATGTTCGCAATCTGCAGAATCTGACTCAGATAAACGTAAATATTGATTAGATGAAACATGGTAGAGGTGGTATTCATTTTCATATTTTACAGGTGTTGTTGGGTTATAAATTTGTTCCTTCGCAACTTCCTCCTTCGGACTGTTTGGTTGAACTACCTTTTTTTCTACTTCCTCTACCTCCTCTACAACATCTGATTCAAACACTTTTTTATTCTCAATTTTATTTGTTGGCAACGTGGTCATCATGTTTACTTCTTTCTTGGTGGGAGAGCGAACAATTGTTCCTGAACCCTTAATTAACGGCTTTAAAGTTTTATACGTTACAGATATATCTCTTGATACATAGTGTCGCTCTTTCATAAGTTAGATAATGAGTGTGGTAGCTTTACTTGGAAATTTTTCTGGTGGTTTATCATCAACACAGCTGGAAGTTTTCTTCAACTTATTGCGGTGAAGATTGTAATTCTTGCACCACTCTAATCTTAAAGATGGACTGTCCGCAGAATGATTCATTTTCTTCAGAAGACTACGTTTATTTACAATAGGTTACAAGGAAACTCAACAAACTTGTATATAAAGATTGTATGTGAATTGCAATTCTCCAACTGTTATGTTTTGTGACTGCTATATTTTTAAATATATCAGAATAACAGTTGTTAGCTTGAAGTCTAGTTTTGTTGTCATGAATTTTCGTTAGCGCGGCAAGTATAATTGTAAACATTACAACTTTACGTTTTAAATAATGGCAACTGTCACCTCACCACTCAATACTGGAAGAGACAGCGTAGACAGCAGAAAAAGTTCTGTCAAAAGCTTCAAGACTTCCTCTTTTAAAAAGCTTGGCGGTGCTTCTACTGTCGATGAGACTTTGTTTGGAAATCCAACAAGGAGGACGCAAAGTAGTGAAGGAGTTAAATATGTAACAAAAAACGACTTGAAGATGGTTAGAAAACAACCGGACGCAGTTGTAGTGTCTTCAACAACACTTGACGAAATTAGGAGAAATGCAAACTCACTTGTCTCCACCAAGCAGGCTCAGATTTCAGAGAAAGAGAAGAAAGAGAAATTAGCTGAGGCAGCCAGGCTTCGAAAAGAAAAAATCATACAAATTGACAGAGAGAGAAGAAAGCATGGAGAGGGGAAAAAGTCAGATATAGAACTTTTACAAGAGGATAAAGAGAAGAGATTACTAGAATCTGCCGTGTCCTCAAATCGACGAAGGTTTAGATGAAGTCAAACACATGACCAGCTTGATGCTATACTCTCAGTGCGTTACTGTGCGTGATAGACAACTATTGGAAAAGGAGGCATTAAAGCGCGAACGAGATGAGGAAGAGAAACGTCAAGACGAAATTATGGAAATGGAAAGATTGAAAGCAATGAAACTTTATGAAGAGAGGGAGAGGAAAAGAATCGAGGACCGAAGAAAGGGCGCACAAATCATACAAGAACAAATCTTGGACAGAGAGAGGGAGAGAATGAGGCAATTAGAACTCAAGGAACAAGATCAGGCAGCAATGTTAGACCATATTGAAAAAATGAAAGAAGAGGACAGAAAAGAGAGCGAACAAAAGAAAGTTGCAACCAAGAAGTTACTTGAGGAAGTTGCTCTGGCCAACGCTGAGCAGATACAGTTGAAACGTGCAAACAAACAAGCCGAGAGGGACGAAGAGAGAAACATTGCAGAATATCTACTCGAAAAGGAATTAAGAGAACAGGAGTATGCTGACGAACAAAAGAAACAAAAGGCAGAAAAGGAGCGAGAGATTGCGAGATTGAGAGCAATGCAGGAGAAGGCTCAAGATAAGCAAGCTGAATTGGATGCTTTAAGAGCCAAACGTGCACAAGAATCATACGAAAGAGAGTACAGAAAACAGGTCGCTACCGAAGCGAAGAAGAAGCAAGCTATGAACAAGGACCTCAGCGAGACTAGAATGCGGCAAAAGAGCGAAAAGGAAGCGGTCATAGCTCAACAAGCTAGAGAAGAGAGGGAACAATTCGAAGTCATCATTGAACATCAAAAACAAGAGGAAGATATTGAAAAGATGAGAGCAGAAGAGGAACGCAGGAGGCGACGAGATAATGCCGAAGATATTAGAAGACAAATTGATTTGGCAAAAGAAATTGAAGATAAAAAGAGGAGAGAATATTTAGAGGAAGGTGCTCTACTTCGAAAGAAGAAGGAAGAGGAAGCATCCAAGATTGAACTCATCAGAAAGAAGAAGCTACACGAACTAGAATCAAACGGCATCCCAGCCAAATACAGAGTAGACTTACAAAAGAAGGACTACTCTACCGAAGCATTAAGGGCAGCTCAAAAAAAGAAGTAACAAATGTACATATATAAAAATCTCTAACACTTGTTTATTGCTTCTGTCACAGTCTCCACCACCACTCTGCCATCCACTCTATCCTTTGAATGCATGGCTTCAGCATACACATCCTTCCACTGTTGATAATCCATACGAGTTACGGCACCCACCAAATCCAAATCACCCCTAATCACCTCGCCGTCAGCTTTACCCCACGAAGCAGGTGCAGCAATGCTCATTCCTCTCATCAAACTCAACCAAGCAACTGGGTCTTGCAACTGTGCCTTCACACTACCCAAATAACTATCCTTAGCTCTCTCAAAAATATCAGCAGGAATCGATTCGCTCATTACTCCATTCACTAGATTAAAACTAGATTGCGTATTGAGCGTATCGTTCGCAACAGAGTTAGATGGGTAGTCGCCAGTGCCCCATATCAACGCATAAGCAGATAATCGCGGGAATAACACGCTGTAGGTATAAAAAGGAACTCTGCTAACAAAGTAACTATAACCATGTTGACTCCTAATCACATCAAACATCAAAGTATTCAACAATCCAGCATGAACGAACGAATGTTCCAACCAATTGTTATTCGAAACAGTAGGAGCAGGTAAAATCATACCTACGAACGCCCTTCCTGGTTCATCTCTCACTTGACACGAACGAGAAGTGTTCGCCGAAGAAGATAAAGTGACCTTTTCGAAATGAGCAACGTGTAGAGAGGAATATGGATCGTATCCTCTGGTAGGTAGCTCTGGTATGTTCACGATGGTTCCTATCCATCGTTGAGCAGCTTCCAATACAGCATTCACATTAACGTGACCAATCACATTCAATTCAAATCTGGAACGTAATGGATCAAAGTGATTCGAAACCCAATACTGAACATTGAGCGGATTTAGTGACTTTAGGTCTTTTACAGTGGTGGGTCGGTATGCATTTGTTGTGTTTTTGACCATGTCATGAATCACATTTTGAATTTTTTCGCCAACTACCGAAATCAAATCACCCTCCACCACAATGGCTTCGTTCTTTTCGAAGGATTCGACCACTTTTTGATTGGTCAAATAATTGTAATTTGGATTCATGGCGATGCGCAGAGATTGGAACTGATTGGAGTAATTACTACTGATCAAATCACATTGATAAGGTTCTGGATAAGTAATACATCCATATTCTAATTGTAAATTCATGGAAATGTAATCTTGATCGCATTGCAACGGAATCAATGTGGCTCCATTCGAATCCCATCTATGAATCAAATCATCGTCATCAAAGTTACTGCTCGAATAATAGGTATATCCAGAGATTAGATTCTCGTTCACGTAATCGCATGCACCTTGTAAATCAGGCGATTGTGAATTCCTACCGCCCAATGCAACCAATTCAATCTGCGAAGTGGCAGGGTACATGCTCTCCATTCTCTCCACGTTTACATTTTTGAAATTAATTTTGATTCCATTAAGTAATTGATAAGTGGTGATTCCCAAATCCAAACGAGTATTGATCAGCGTGGGCGTCGGTAAATCTGATTTGGGCAGTAATGCTTTGGGGATGGATTGAATGTTGATGGAATTCATAACGGGTAACAAATTAGCGCCCGCGCTGGGACTGATCAACCCAGCAACTCCATCGTTAGGTATCACTTGTTCTTGTTTGACCGCCTTGATGATAATGTTGGTTAATGTTTTTTGATCTAACGTGGGAATGCCCTCGGGCGTGTTGCTTTTACCGATAAGAATTCCAGTGCTGACGGGATCGTCGCGAATGACATGGGGATAGATGGATGCATGAGAATCATCAAATGTAGAAATGAAGGAATCCAGTACGAATTGTGCTTGTGCCTGGACGTGATCGTGAAAGTGAGTGGCGAATCCGAATCGTAAATATCGATCGTTCATCTCGATGGTCTCCTCGACGTCATGGTAGGTATGTGATGGATCTTCGTCGCTTAAAAGTAGTTGAATGATGAGCTTCGAATCCACGTGGCCTTGAACGTAATAAGTCGATTGGTAGGTCGCCGATAGTACGTACGCGATGGCGATCAGCATCACATTGTTGGGACCCATGTCTGCTAATCCCTTCATCTCTTGAACGGCCATGGTAAGGTCCTGTCTGTAAGTGCCTTCGGATGGACCCATGGTGGGTGATGATGGGGTCAAGATGGCAAAGTCATAAATGGTGCTGTTGAGGGCGTACATGTTGACCACTGCACATGCTGCGTTCCTCTTGGTCAAGTCGTCGATGCTCATGTCTGGATAACTGCTCAACAGGCGACTGAGGACTTGGAACGAATAAACAATGGTGAACATGATGTCTCCAATCTGTTTTCTGTAATAATCGGTGTGACGTGGATATCCTTGATATTCCTTGGTGATGATGGTGTTGATCATGATTCCATCCACTCCATCCACTCCATCAATGTATAATAGTTTCTTTTCTGGAGTCGCCTTGCCAATGTCCATGTTGACTGGTTTTTCGTTTGTAATGTCGGATTTGATCTTTCCTAGTTCTGCTTCCACGATGGTTAGATCCAAATCAATGTCACCGACCATGTAGAAGGTCATGTGTTTGGGGTGGTACCACTTGTTGTAGTATGTGGTTAGGTCGTTGGTCGACCAGCTTCTAATGATGGGATCCTTACCGATGGGAAAACGCGATCCGATCCTCCACGTTGACCCTCCGTGGTTCTCGAGTACTTTGAGGACTGCATTGCTCATGGTGCTCTTTCTCATGCGGTCCTCTCCTAAGACTGCTCCCTTCTCAATGTCCAAGTACTCTTGTTTGAAACGTGCTCCGTTGACTTGATTGTAGATGATCTTTAACGTTTGTGTTAATTGATCTTTTACTGATTTTGATGCAGTGCTGGCTGCCACGTCGAGTAACATGTAGACGGTGCTGCGGAAACTTGTATAGGCGTTGAAGTACCCTGCATTGTTCTTTTCAATTTGCCCCCATACACCGCCTCTTCCTGGGAAGTCGACCGAGTTGTCGAAAGCCATGTGCTCCACCATGTGAGATATTCCTTGTTCATTTTCCTCCTCGTTTGTACTCCCTGTGCTCACGTGCAAGTAGGTAGAGAAGCGTCCAGGTAGTACTTTATTTTTTACGTACACATAATTAATGCCATTACTGAGTGTTCCAGTTTTGATGTTTAATGAACTTTTATATACGGTGGTGTAATCTGTTGTATAAGGAGAATAGAGCAGACTACCAGAGATGTAGACGGCTAAAAGTATCACCAC
>JAOPGA020001101.1:0-39921 GCA_026419775.2 Acrasis kona | reverse complement strand
CCGTTATAGTCTAGGTGGTTAGGATGAGCGGCTTTCACCCGCTAGACCCGGGTTCGAGTCCCGGTAACGGAGATTTTTTATAGATCATCAAGTTCTAAATTTGTCAACCGAACAAACGTATAACTACCGTAAAGCCCAGATATCTTCTTAAACTACTCAAATAAGTCCGATTGTTAAAACAAATCAGAATTAAACCAAACCAAAAATTAATAGTACTAATTGCAATAATTCCTCCAATTTCAACTTCTTCTCAACCAAGAACCTTCATGTCAACGACGATCCTTTCTAACATCCTGTCAATGTATTTATTTCTTTTAATAACCTCGTCCAGTGATCCATTAGTAGTCACTCTAAGAGTTTGTATGAACGTGAAATCACTATTCATGCGAAAAAAAGAACAACAACATTATTATAAAAGTAACAATTTATTCTTTGAAAGCATGTGTTCCTTCCTTGATGTGCTTGTGCTTAACGATAGCACCTCCGATGGCACCAATAACACCTCCTACAACTGTTCCGACGACTGGTACAACAGATCCGATGGCGGCACCAGCGGCAACTCCCTTCAATACTTCGTGAGTGTGTGCTGGGGCTTCACCTAAAGTTGTGGTTGGGACGACTGTTCCATCAGTTGGTTGATGTCTCAAGTTGTCTGATGGGTTGATGACTGCGACTGGGTTGATGGGTCCGTCAAACTTGCTCAAATCGGTTGGCTTCTTTGGCAACTTGCCTCCTTCAACGACATTGGTGTGGTGGAATTGGTTGAATGCTGGGTATTGGTTCAAGAAACCAGTTGGTTGGTAACCGGTTGGTTGTGGGTTGGTCTTTAGGTATGAATCTCTGTTCCAGCTTGATCCGTGTCTTTCATAATCGTTGTACATGTTTCTTTCCCATGACAAGTGTGATTGGTTGAGGGTGGATAGTGGCACTCCGTTGACGGTGGTGGTGTGGTATTGGCTGAATGCTGGGTATTGGTTGAAGAAACCAGTTGGTTGGTAACCGGTTGGTTGTGGGTTGGCCAACAAGTACTTCTCTCTGTTCCATGCGGTACCTTGCTTGTTGTAGTCGTTGTACATGTTTCTCTCCCATGCCAAGTGTTGTTCATTGTGGCCGTGTCCAAGAGTGCTTCTTGAGTGATATTGGCTGAATGCTGGGTATTGGTTGAAGAAACCAGTTGGTTGGTAACCGGTTGGTTGAGGGTTGGCCAACAACCACTTCTCTCTGTTCCAGTTGGTGGTGTCATGTTGGTAGGCACCGTACATGCTTCTCTCCCAGTTCAAGAACAAATCATTGTTGGCGTTGATTCCTTGGGTGGTTCCGATCACATTAATGTTTTGTTGTTGGACTAGTGGTTGGGCGATGGTGGTTGACCCTACTTCTCTGATGATTGTCTCTTCGTGCACCTTACGTACGACGGGGTGGACGACTTCCTTGACAATGTTTTGTTCGCGGACCTCAGTGATGACGGGTTGGACGTGACGCTCAATGTGTTCTTGACGGACAACTTGGGCGACGACCTCTCCGTGGTGGATTTCTTGGGTGGCACCTGCTTGACGGGTGACGACTGGGGCACTGGCGACATTTAATTGGGCAAGTCTTAATCTCTCAGCCTCTAGATCTCTGTTACCAACTTCCTCATAGCGGGTTTGGTCGGTTTGGCGTTGGACGACGGTGTCTTGGTGTACGTTCTTGACAATGTTTTGTTTTTCCAACTCAATGATCTTTTGCTCGTGGATTTCTTGTACTACTGGCTTGTGTACAACTTCAACGTTTTGCTTTTCAATGATGTTTCCCAATACAGCCTTGTCAACGACGTTTGTGACGACGGCATCCTTGTGAATGATGTTTGTTACTGGGGCGACCACTGGCTTAACGACGGCTTGTTGTGCTGTGGTTGTGGTGGTGACAGTGGTTTGGGTGGTTTGTCCGACTGGGATGGCTCCGTGTGGTACTTGGTTGGTGTTCATTGTTGTGTTTTTGTTTGTATTTTTATCTGCTTGTTCTGATGGTCGACTTTTTATCTTTCGAAAAGGCTATTTTTAGTTTCTTTAAAGATATTTTTTCACCTGTTGGGGTAAATATGGAACAATCCATCCAATGATTATGTCGAGAATTTACTAAACAATGTGAAGTGAATTCACCTGATTAGTAGCAAAGCGACCAAGGTCTATATTTACATTTATAAATACGTCTTCAATCAAGATTGGTTAAAAGAAATAAGTTTCATAAATCAATATAAATCCAGTGTTTGTATATTACTCGGTCATGATCAACCATCGGTGAAGCATAAATTCGGCTTAAATTGCAACACATAGAATAATCAAAAATGATCTGCTCAGAACAGATTCATGTTTGACGATTTTATAACCTATGGCCAATGATCAAAAAGTGCGTTTGGAGAAGAAAGAACTTGTAATTCAAGTGGTCGTGCAACTTCGTTGATGTGCCTTACGGTTAGGGTACTGACCAATTCAATATTTATTGAATATTCTTATTCACCTGAAGAGAAAGCTCTATGTACGTCCAAATAGTGTGAAATAAATGCATGTGAACAAACAAAATTCTTACTGTATTGCAACCTATTGAACAAAAAAATGTTATAAAATTATGTTTTATTAATTCACAATTTTACATCATCAAAGTTACCACGATAGCAGTAACAATAGCGATAGCGAATGACAATTTTCCAGATGAACTTGCCTCTCTTGCGAAGTCTTCTCCTGATTCATTCTGGGTAGGTGGGGAGGACGATGGTCTTGAGGTTAAATTTACAGTAGGTGCTCTGGTAATTGGGACACATCCGCATCTATCATCGCCAGGTGCCTTCTGGTCTACGGTGTCGTACCAGTGAATAAATCCACTTGGACAGGTCCAACATGGGTTAACCTGTAAACATTTCTCTTCGCAGTTAGCACCCTGATAACCTGGCTTGCAGACACAAGCATCTCCTTTACAATATCCATTACCACTGCAGACTGGGTTTGACAGAGACCATCTTGCTGGAGATGCGCAACTAGTTGATCGCATACTTCTTGCTGGTGAAGCATTGTTGTCCCCTGACAAGTTTACTTGACAAACAGGAAGAGTAGAGGTAGGAGATGAAGTAGTTGGTCTTGGAGTTAAATTTACTGGTGGTGCCGATGTCGTGGGCGCAGCAGTAGTAGGAGCAACAGTAGTGGTTGTGGGGGCAGCAGTAGTAGGAGCGACGGTAGTAGTAGTTGGTGCTTGAGTTGTTGGTCTTGGTGTCAAGTTAACTGGTGGTGCAGTTGTGGGAGCAGCGGTTGTTGGAACTGGAACACATGCACATCTATCTCCTCCTGGTGCTGCAGTAACACCTGCGTCGTACCAATGAATAAACCCACTTGGGCAAGTCCAACATGGTGCTTGTGTGCATGGTTTGCAAGTTGGGCATCCATTGCTTGTGCGTCTGAGTCTTCTAGCTGGTGATGCATTGTTATCGCCAGATAGATTGGTCTCACCGCATGGACATGGTGGACAAGTAGTTGGCGCAGCTGTAGTAGTTGTTGGAGCTTGAGTTGTTGGTCTTGGTGTCAAGTTAACTGGAGGTGCAGTTGTTGTAGTAGGAGCGACGGTAGTAGTAGTTGGTGCTTGAGTTGTTGGTCTTGGTGTCAAATTGACTGGTGGTGCAGTTGTGGTAGTTGGAGCAGCAGTAGTAGTAGGAGCTGCAGTAGTTGTAGTTGGTGCAGCAGTTGTAGGTGCAGTGGTAGTTGTAGGTGCGGCGGTAGTTGTAGTTGGTGCTTGAGTTGTTGGTGCTCTTGTTGTTGGAATTGGAACACATGCACATCTATCTCCTCCTGGTGCTGCAGTAACACCTGCGTCGTACCAATGAACAAATCCACTTGGGCAAGTCCAACATGGTGCTTGTGTGCATGGATTACAGACTGGGCATCCATGTCTGAGTCTTCTAGCTGGTGATGCATTGTTATCGCCAGATAGATTGGTCTCACCGCATGGACATGGTGGACAAGTAGTTGGAGCTTGAGTTGTTGGTCTTGGTGTCAAGTTAACTGGAGGTGCAGTTGTGGTAGTTGGTGCAGCAGTTGTAGGAGCGGCGGTTGTTGGTGTTGCAGTGGTTGTAGTTGGGCATTCTTTGCACACTGGGCAGCTCGTACGCTGTCTTCTTGCGGGCGATGCGTTATTATCACCTGATAAGTTGGTCTCACCGCATGGACATGGTGGACAAGTAGTTGGCGCAGCTGTAGTAGTTGTTGGAGCTTGAGTTGTTGGTCTTGGTGTCAAATTGACTGGTGGTGCAGTTGTGGTAGTTGGTGCAGCAGTTGTAGGTGCAGTGGTAGTTGTAGGTGCAGTAGTAGTAGTGGGAGCGGCGGTAGTTGTAGTTGGTGCTTGCGTTGTTGGTGCTCTTGTTGTTGGAACCGGCACACATGCACATCTATCATCACCTGGTGCTTTCTCAACACCTGCATCATACCAATGAACAAATCCACTTGGGCAAGTCCAGCATGGATTTGATTGAATACAAGGTTGCTCACAGTTTTGACCTTGGAAACCTGGCTTGCAAACACATGCTTTGTTAGCATTACAATATCCGTTTCCGCTACAGACTTGATTGGTGCGGGAATACTTTAATAGTCCCCTTGCTGGTGATGCGTTATTATCACCTGATAAATTTGTGCCCACGCATGATGATGATGTTCTCAATCTTCTTGCCGGTGAGGCGTTGTTATCCCCGGACAAATTGGTTTCACAGACCGGAACTGTTGGTACCACGGTGGTGGGGGCAATTGTTGTTGGTCTGGGAGTCAATTGAACCGGTGGAGCGGTTGTGGTGCAATCATGCTCACAGTTTTCTCCTTCATATCCCTGGTTGCATACGCACGCTCCATTCGAGTTGCAATATCCCCTTCCGTTGCAGGCATTGGAGAGGTACTTTCTGGCTGGAGAAGCATTGTTGTCCCCAGAGAGGTTGGCATTGCAAGATGAGGAGGTTCTGTACATTCTTGCCGGTGATGCGTTGTTATCCCCTGACAGATTGGCATTGCATTGGTACCCTATGGCAATTGACCACAGGGAGATCAGCACAAAGAGTGTTATGAGTCTTTTGTACATTCAATTGGTGTTGTTTTAATTCTTGTTGTTGGAATTGTGTTCAGATCCCTCAACCATTTAAACCCTGAATGTCAACGTCAGAAGTCTATAAAAATAAATAAGAAGTTGCAATATATGGTAACCTTAAATTCTTAACTTGGGAATTGAACATTGGTATGGAAATACTGGTTGTTAAATAGAATAAAAACTATTTTTTTCGTTGTAATTATGAGTCGTTACGGGATATCTTTTGCCAGGGCTTTGGATAAGACAAACATGAATGAGTATCTAAGTTTTTGAATATTGATGAGAACGGCTTATTATTTTCAAACAAATAACTGCACAACAAATGTCTTTTATTAAAACTACTATTCTTCTTGGATATTAATTATGTAGATCAGTTCTTGGCACTTTTATATCCCTTGAAAACCTGGACGATCAGCAACAATTTTCTGCTTCAACCGATAACAAACACGCTTGTTCTTAGCACGCATTCTCATCCAAAATGCCATATGAACTCTCTTTGTGAATTTTTGGATGAAATCAGAGTGAAGGTCTATTTAATCGTTATTCCCATTTAGTGAAGTCTTAATTTTTGAAAGTAGTGGATCTGATTTCATTTTTCTGTTGCTACTCATAAATTAACGAAAATCTGTCATGGTTTGAGGAAGAAATCTATCTTGGCAAGTCCCTTTTTCTGGTTGTCCAATTCCTTGTAACTTCAATTATTTATAAATTGACGTTGTCATACAAGATGAAAGTGTTCAACTTAATCGCTACCTTACTCCTACTTATTGTGTGCCTATCGAGCGCATCACCCATAAAGCTTACAACATCAAACTTCGATTCACAAATTGCAACTGGAAAATGGTTCATTAAATTCTTTGCACCATGGTAATTTACTGCACATTATTGTATTAATTTCCCTCGATCAGGTGTGGACATTGCAAAGCTCTAGCTCCAACATGGGATAGTCTCTCTAATGATGCGCCAACTGGCGTTAATATTGCCCATGTAGACTGCACCACCGACCCCGAATTGTGCAAAAAACATCAAGTACGAGGATATCCAACACTACAATTCTTTAAAAGTATGCTAACCTAAATGTTTTATTCACTAACCTAAAAAGATGGTGCTATGGTCTCAAATTATGAGGGAGGCAGAACATTACAAGATCTTTCTAATTTTGCTAAAACGCAGGCAGATGTTGTTGCAGTTGACAAAAAAGAAGAAGTTAACCGATCGACGTCTTTAGTCGGCCCCATTCCTGTTTTTGGAGTTTTTGCAGTCGGAATGATGTTCGTATTCTACTTGATGCACACAAAACATTCAAGAGACCCAACCGAATCACACCTAATTAAAACTACACTTTAATAAAAGGATATTATTTCTTAAAGCGAACGTCATTAAAAAAAATCATTTATTTAGGGTTCATGGCACCGTAGACTTGTTTGAAGACAGAGTCCCATGCTTGTAATCTTTGTTTTGCCATTCCAACGCCAATGTCCAAATCACCTTTATTCCACCCTTCTTCAATTCCGCTCATAAACTCAGCCACAGTCAAGCAGTGGGGCATCTTCTCCTTAGTGTATGCGTCAGCATTGTCATGATCCCGATGAAGATCGCTTTCTACTAGTGGGGGTGCTATTTCGTATACTTTTACTTTTGTGTTCCTCAACTGGTGTCTCAACGATAATGTAAAGCTCTTTACAAATGCCTTTGTAGCGCAGTATACCGGTACTGGAGATATTGGGACATAGGCAAGACCAGAAGACACATTCATGACGGCACTGGGTACATCACTCTTAATGAAATGTGGGGTGAATGCTGCAACTAGGTGAACTAGACCAGTGATGTTTATAGCAACTTCTTCATCAACATCTCCCAATTTACTTATAATGTTTGGATCTGTAAAGTCTAATTGTTTTTGTACACCAGCATTATTAATGAGGCAATCAACATCTGGGTGATCTTTTAAAATCTTGTTGACTACTGTGGGAATGGTGTCGAACTTTGATACGTCCAAAACGTAGTATCCTAGTGCGCCAATCTCCTTGGCTGTGGAGGCAAGACTCGATTCAGTTCTTCCGACAATGATCACTTTTTTGCCGAACTTGATTAAGCTAGTTGCAAATGCTTTACCGAGCCCTCCAGCTGCTCCTGTAATAACTGCTACTTTAAAGTCCAATGCACTCATCCTTTTGTGATACTTTTGATTTAGATCTCATTGAATAGACCGAATTTTTAAGCGCAGAGATGTCGGACATTTTACAAAAAACTACAACAACTGAGGACAATTATTGGAAGTGACTAAAAGTGAATGACAATCAATGATGATTTTTATACATATCTGAGTCCTGAATCATGTATCTTGAAAGTACAGAATGTAATTGAAATTGTTTCCAATTTTTAACGGTAAAACTTGAGTTGGAAGTTCAACTATGATCTGTCATCAGTTAATTTCAGGAGTTCATTTTGTAAGCCTCCGCCCATGCCCGACCTTAATTGTCAAATCTAAAGGAAATGTCTCAGATGCTATCGGCAAAGTCATGCCTTAACTGTAGAAAGCTTCATCGAAAGTGCGACAGACGCACACCACGTTGTACACTTTGTTCAGAAAGAAGAAAAACCTGTGTTTATGAAAATGTGGTAGAAGTCAGAGAGGATGTAAGGAGGACTTCAATATCCTCTCTTAGTGGAATCAATTTGGACATGTCCAACTCGAAATTACCTCTTCCCTTAGTTAATCTACAATATACCCGTAACCACACTCACAATCCCCTTCAACACTTCATGCCCACAATCAACTTGAGCTCAGGACATAAATTCATTAATTTGTTGCAAGGTCTCTCTCTTGAAATCATGTTGTCTACACCAGTCATGTCAAGGGATAAACTAATTGAAGTCCTACAGTATCTTGATTTACAACAAACAGGACAGGAACATTTGGCATCTCCTCCACATTGGGAAGACATGGCCTTTGTATACGCTCTTTTAGCTTGTTTCTACAAGAAAGACGGAAACCAAGCCCTTTCGCATCAACTGTTTGAATTATGCCGTAATCTCATTAACAGTAATGACTTTGAGAGAGTGTCAACAAGTTTTGTTGCCGCATGTTGCTTCCAATATTTGGGTAGCTACTGCACTCTTGAAGAGAACACAGCAAGAGCCGAATTCTTCTTATCGAATGTGAGAGGTTACTTGGAGAATCAGAGAGGAAAGGTTCTTCATCCTTGTCACTCGTTTTTAGAAAGTTCACATGTAATCATTAAATTATTTTCTTTTCTTTGTGACGGAACAAGAGAACCGGAACATCTTCACGGAATGTTTGAGATTTTTGTGTCAAAGTTTCTAGCACTCAAAGAATTCTACTCTACTGACTTCGGCAAGTTCATTTCACATGACCGAAGGATAACGGATGTATTCGCCAACATGGAAATGAAGTATGGCATGGAAGACATCAAGTTGTACATTAGAGACATTTATAGAGAGGATGATGTAGCAGCATACATTTGTGATCAATTCATGAATGCTTTTGACCAGGTCATGAACATTATGCCGCATCCACACGTACATTTTAGAAAGCTAACAGGTTCCTTTTCATTCCAAGCATACAGACTAGTAAGAAGCATCGTCGTCAACGATAGCAAGACGTCCAGGAGTGTAGCCGACAACATTGCAAAAATGCTATCCACGACCGACTTTTCACATTGCTTCATGGTTATCGCAGATGTCATTTACCTAGTATCGGACTATCACATTAAATGCATCGAAACCTCAACAGACCCTCTAGACCAACTACTTTTATTATCATCACTCAGAGAGGAATATGCGGCGGTTACATATTTGGATGAAAGATACTTTAAAACAAAAATCGCAACAGCGAAACAAAAGTTGGAGATTGCCTTGGCCAAATACAACGGATTAATGAATTCTCAAAATTACAGAAACCAAATGAACACAAGACAACAAATTCCGACTGGCCAACCAGTATTGAGTTCCGGTTACAACTTTGAAAATACATTCAGTAACTTTGCAAGTGCAGTCGGTGCCAATAGAAACACACAACCACTCACTCCGAGTCAACCAATACCTCAAAAACAATTACAACCACATTTGAATTATGCACAAGTACAATTACTTTCAACGAAGCAAAAAGTGAATTTTGAAAAGGATCAGGGAGGATTGTTGTATGAGTTGAGTGACTCTTTACAAGATGTTGGTGACTTGTTGTCTTATGACACGGTTGAGGATGTCTTTACAAGTTTCATGTAAATGTAAATATTTTTATTTTTTTAAATGTTTTGTAATGTTGTCAATCTTTATGACTCCTTTGTGATTCTTGGTGCGGTATTAATATAGAAGGATAATGGACTAATTTTGGTTAATTATTGTAAATAACTACAGTTTTATGTCGACAAGTGGAATACCTTCATTGCCCTCAATTAACGTACTACCTCAAGAGTCGACACCATCAACACCGAAATTAAAGGTACCACTTAAGGATGAATGGAGGAGGGATTTGACAGTTAGAAAAATTCCGAAGAACAATCCGTTTCGTAGACTAAAGTCACTACCTAGGGTTTCTAGACCAATTGTACCTGACTTGAGCGATGTAAATATGAAGATTAGTGTAAAGATGGGATTGATTAACAACTTCATATGCCAATTTGAATACAACTTTATAGAACAGTATTTCTTTAATATCGATAGGAATAGATCCCTACAGGCGATATTCTATACAGCAAAAGAAATCATAAGAGAAGCATTACCGATTAGATGTGTTGAGGGCGTATTTCTAGGATTGTATCTCACTCATGGAATGGAGAAGTTGGATAGATACCCCGTTATACTGGAGACCAAAATGTTTGAAGAGTACCACCGACACATCGTACTTGTGGTACATTGCTGCGGGAAATATGGTGCTTTGGGATTTAGCAGAAAAAAAGACTTGATGTACAAACCACTGGTCTTCTCTGTATGTTCGCTCATTACAAAGAGATAACTAACTACGTAGAGTTTCACGGATGTACTTTTGAACTTTAAACAAGCATACGAAAATTGTAAATAACATTTTTTTAATATTCTGTAACTGACCCTTTGTATAGATCAGCATCAGCTAATTAACGTGCGCATCGGACTACCTACACAACATGATATTACATCCAAAACTCCGCCAAGTTGGGACTATTGTTTTATAAAAGTAGATGGAAATGAGTGGGATGTAGTTGAACAATTTGTAGCAGAATTTTGTAAAGAATCAAGTAAATTAGCAAAAGATTATGCAAGACAAGTAAGTTTGTAATGTAAAAGCATTTAATTTATAAAAGTCCTCTCCAATGAAAAAGAGAATTTCATGCAGCCCTAAAAAGAGGAGAGGAGATGTTGAATGTATAGAGTTTTGAACTTAATGACAGCCGTCAGGTGCAATGTTATATCTTTGTTGGGTTAGTTTTGCAACGTCTTTATAATCAACATACCTCATGGAGAAGATCATCCAGCCTATGGTGTTTCCAACAATTACAGCCACAAATATTCCAACGTTAAAGGTCATAACAGCAAGCATCAATAAGTAGCTCAATGCATTTTGGAAAAGGAACACAACCGACTTAATTGCGTACCACATGTAAATTCTCATGTTCCTGTTTCTGAATAAAATGTCAGTTTAAAACGTTTTGGTTGTCGTTTACTTTTCTACTTGCTGGTATCCTTCTAGTGTGGGTTTATTGTCAATGTTTTTCCTAACTATAAAGAATAAAAACTGGTTCAAGATTGATGCAAGTACCATGACCATAATGGCCAGAGCATACATCCAACCAGTATTCACCTGCCATTCTTTAAACAAAAGGGCTCCCACATTGATTGAGGCATCAAAATACTAATAATTTAGAATACTAACATATATCCAACATACCATCGGCATCATAATCATGTCATGGTGTGTGTGATTGTGCATGGGCTCCATTGTTGAATTGCAATATTCGGTCAACGAAAATTAACTCCGCACTTCCGGCATTTCAAAGGAGGCAAGCAACAAATTGGAGAAGTGGAGGTGAACTTTCGAAAACGAGTCGCCAAGTGTGTTCAAATGATTTCTGAGGACTCCACTACAATCTTGTAGAAACAACAACAAACAGAAAAAGAGAATGGACAACCAGTAAAATATTGCGAAGGAAGAGAAATGTAGTGACCACAACAAAAGGTATCCGACCTGCCGGAATTTCGATCTATCGAACCAGCGACTTCATGATGTTTGACATACTACAGTCACGCACTCTGTGTTGAGTTGAAAACCAACTGAGTTAAGGTCGGAATATAATTTAATATGAAATACACCTATATTTTATATTTGTAACGTCCGTTAATAGATGCATAACTGCAATTTTTTCTTTCTAACACGATTGTGAAGAATGTATTTAATTAAGAATTAAAAGTTAATGCATTTTTAATATTGTTAGATTTGTTGTTACAGACATGTCGTTGCTTTTGTTTGGTACATTGTTCAAAGGTTTAACTGCGCTCGCCACGGATTCTTCTAGCAAGCTGTACATCCTTAGGCATAATCGTGACTCTCTTTGCATGAATGGCACATAAGTTTGTATCTTCAAACAGACCAACAAGGTATGCTTCTGACGCCTCCTGCAATGCATCAACAGCAGATTGTTGGAAACGTAAATCAGACTTATAGTCTTGTGCAATCTCACGAACTAAACGTTGGAATGGAGCTCTGCGAATTAGAAGTTCTGTGCTCTTTTGGTAACGACGGATTTCACGTAGAGCTACAGTTCCTGGCTTGTATCTGTGGGGTTTCTTTAGACCACCGGATGATGGTGCTGTCTTCTTCGCTGCCTTGCTGGCGAGTTGTTTACGAGGTGCCTTTCCACCAGTTGATTTACGTGCTGTTTGCTTTGTTCTTGCCATCGTGTGTTTGTTTTGTCAGGCACATTCATCAAAATATTTAATCCTAAATCTGCATCCACTTTTTTCGTAACGATAAATAAAGTTGCGTAGGGAAGTCAACTCAAAGTATAAAAAAAAGGTTATTTTAGACCAAATGGGTGTTCAACTATGATCAGAAAATGGTACTTCTCAATTGTGCTCAGTACATATAAGCCTTAAACACAGATTATCACTGTTGAATTGGTAACCCACTTTCAAGTTGTTTTAAAATTGTAAAATACGGGAAATCTTGCATTGCCATCATTAGATTTTGATCATTATTATTTCTTTCTGCCGATGAGTTTTTTTGCACCAGCATTTATTTTACAAACGATCAAAATGAAACCATTGAAACTACTCACCAACTCAACAAGACACTTCTCGGTAAATAAGCCGAGCAACTACAAGATTGTAGGCGTATTCTATCGTGGTGGTGTCCATGCCCAAGAGCAACCGAAGCTTTTAGGAACAGTTGAGAATCAGCTTGGAATAAGAAAGGTAATTAACTCCGAACCAATACAATAACAAATCAAAAGTGGTTAGAGGACCAAGGACATACTTTTGTCGTCACTGATGACAAAGAGCCGCCAAATTCCACATTTGACAAGGAAATTGTAGACGCAGATATCATCATCACCACTCCATTCCATCCGGGATATATCACAAGAGACCGCATCGCAAAAGCAAAAAAGTTGAAAATTTGTGTTACCGCAGGAATTGGTTCCGATCATGTCGACCTAAATGCTGCCAACGAGAAAAAGATCGGGGTTTACGAAGTAACAGGTTCCAACGTAGTATCTGTCGCAGAGCATGTAGTGATGACCATTTTAAATTTGGTTAGAAATTTCGTCCCATCTCATGAAATGGTCGCTCGTGGAGATTGGAATGTAGCTGCCGTAGCAAAGAATTCTTATGACCTGGAGGGTAAAGTGGTTGCCACTGTAGGAATTGGTAGAATCGGAGAACGAGTGTTGAGAAGGCTAAAACCTTTTGAATGCAAAGAATTACTGTACTTTGACTATCAACAACTACCATCAGAAATAGAAGAAGAGATTGGTTGTAGGAGAGTCGAAAGTTTGCAAGAGATGGTTTCACAAGCTGATGTAGTTACAATAAACTGTCCGTTACACGAGGGTACAAAGGGTTTATTTGATAAAAACTTAATAAATAAAATGAAAAGGGGCGCGTGGTTGGTGAATACTGCACGCGGATCCATTTGTGTAGCTCAAGATGTTGCAGAAGCTTTAAAAAGTGGTCAGTTGAGTGGTTATGGAGGTGATGTTTGGCCTTATCAACCTGCTCCAAGTAATCATGTTTGGAGAAGCATGTACAAGTTGGGACAACAGGATCAAGGAGGTAATGCAATGGTTCCTCACATGTCTGGAACATCCATTGATGCGCAACAGAGATATGCAGCTGGTACTAAAGTGATTTTAGAGAATTGGTTCCAAGGCAGGAAGCAGAACCATCATGATGTGATATGCGAGAATGGGGAGTATGCTAGTAAAGCATATGGAGAAAGACAGAAGCTTGTAGATAAAATTAAGGAATTTGAGGCTTACAAGCCCGAAAATAATTGATGTAGATAATTGTAATAAATTCTATTTTTATTGTTATTTACAAACAGCAATAACATGGTAATACCCAGAGTCAACATGCAGTACAGATCCCTTTATGCTTTCAATCAACTTTGGAACTCCTTCTTTGTAAAGATACCGATGACCTTCGCCTTCTGGGTGACCAAGTCGTCCATCGCTCCCACAGCCAAACGAATACAAGTTGTTATTAACATCTAGTACTTGAGAGTGTATTCCTCCACTCACAAACTTTTGAGCTTTGATTTCATTTCCAAAGAAATCGACTTTAATAGGTGTTAGCTCATCCTTATCTGATCCATTTCCAAGCTTATGTTTATAGCCTGATCCCTTTTGTAATTGAGCGTCACTTTTAACTAAATGGATAACTTACCCACGTAAACACTTCTCCATCAATAGATACAGCAGCAGAATGAGAGTGATGCGCTGATCCAACAGTTGTACTAACTGAATTAAAGACTTTACCTTCGGGTAGTACCACCGCAGATGGCGGGGCAGACTTTGTTTTTTTCTTTCCGTTACCACATTGTCCATCAATGTTATTACCGAAAGAGTATACTCGACCAGTTTTCTTAGAGCATACTAGGGTATGATGGTACCCACATGATACGTCACAGAATGTGTCGTCTTCATCCGGGTATAGTTCAACTAAAGAGAACTCATAAGGTTCCACAGTGCTACTAGGCTTCTTGCCACACTTGCCATCAGTGTTGCTCCCAAAGAAATATAAATGATCTCGATCTAGATCTTAATAAGAGAGTTGTATAAAGAAAGGTATACCAGTCAAGATTGCCGTATATTGGTGCCCACTTTCAGAACGCACCGCCAGTTCTGATATCTCAACTTTAATTGGCGCCAACACATCTTGCCCAAATTTGCCCCAAATATACACATTACCCAATGAATCAACCGCTGAAGCGTTCCAATCACCAGCACTTATGCTCACGATAATAGAATTACCAAATCCAATTTTTTTGAACTGCTTATAATCTTCTGTGCTACCGTGGCCTAATCTGTTATAGTGTAACAAATATTTTAATGATTATTTAAACCTTCCCCCAGATCCAGAACCCATTGAGAAAACCTCTCCTAACTCGTTTAATACTAGGACATAATTTCCCCCGATACAGGCTTGAACACAAACGCCGGAATATCCTTTGATGATTTTCGGTTCAATTATCTTTGTGCCTCTTTCATCCTTGTGGATAGATGCCCCCCAAAGTAGCACTTTCGTCATCTTTTTACAACGTCATGAAATCGCAACAGTTAGGTTGATTCATTCGACGACGATACGTTGGTCGTAGATTGGCACACTGAAAATAGCATGATTATGCTTTACGACATGGGTGAAGTGGTGGAGGTTAAGGTAGAGAAGTAAAGAAATCAACATCCAATTTTCTCCCAACTTGAATACCTTCAATATTTCACCACAGAGGAGCGAAAATTATTATACAAAATTAAATTATTACCAATATACAAAAGAAAAGAAATTGAAGAGCGAGAAAAGAAATCAAATGAGTTATGAGTTACAAACATAAACCTTAAAAGAATGAAAACTCAATTAGGCGAATTATTTAGGAATCGCTTGGTTTGTTAATTGTTTAGATTGCCTGCTTCATACCGGCGACGTGTTGGTCAGATATAAGCATGCTTGAGTAGAATTAAACAAAACTAGTACACATACAACTAATATGAACTGTTAACAAAATGAGGTACATCTTCATGGTTGTGCTGGCTTAAGATGAGATAAAGTAGTTACAAACACATTTGAGTAGTGTACAAAAAATTTATTTAAACCTTCATAGCAGTTGCAGATCCATGCATCTTGCTTCTCGTGATTTGTGATAAGTCATGAACGTTTCCACCGTTGTCAAGGTCGTTAATACCACCCTTGTTCTTATATACACCGGTAAATGTGCTTCTATCACTGAGACGGTCAAATATACTGCCATTGGATGTGCTTGGGCGTGACTTCTTAACAGGCTGTGAGTCTGTTACAGTAGGAATTCCCTTTCCAGTTTTCATAGATGTGCTTGTTCCGTGCATCTTGCTTCTTGTGATTTGAGATAAGTCATGAACGTTTCCACCGTTGTCAAGGTCGTTAATACCACCCTTGTTCTTATATACACCGGTGAATGTGCTTCTGTCACTGAGACGGTCGAAAATGCTTTGCTTGGTCATTGTTGTGTTTATGTTGTTGTTGTGTTTCTTTTTATGAATAATAGCTGCATGATTTTGAGCTTTTTATACCTCTTGTTCCATAAAAGTTAGATAAAATATTAATAGCTATTCATCTACAGACTACTTTTTTTGGAAATCATGGATATTTATACTTTTACGCAAAATAGCTTACTTACAATGACAGTGTCAAGAATACGTTCCTAACAATAGAGGTTAAAATTGTGCGGTTACCAACGTACAGTCCAGAGTTGAAACAGATTTACGAAAAAGATTAGTTTATTATATACTCTTTCAGGTAGGAACCCATTCTTCTTCTAATTTCTCATCCAAATCAACACAACATGACTGTTTTCTGGATGTTATAGTTACAACGGAGTCAGGTTGACACAGTGTTCATGATTTGTTCATGTGAACGTTAGTCGAACACATACAGGAAATGTGCTGGTTTCCTTTTTGGTACTGTTTCATTGGTGTGTTCGGTATACCAAAAAGCAGGGGCTGTATTGATTTGTCTCTTCCTCTTCTTTGTAGGGGAGTGCAGTGTATTTATTTCAATCCTGTAGGGGGTATAGTTTGTATGCACCAAAGCCTTTGGTTAAGAAGGTGTGAAAAGTCCACCGATTCAACAGGAACGTCTCTGACGTGCGTGGCACCAAGTGCTTTGATGCACACGACCAGTTTATAATAACCTTGGATGATTGGTAAAAAATAAAGAGAATAACAACAACAACGAGACTAATTATGTTCAAAACTTCATAATGACAAATGCATGAGCTTAAAATATAAAGCGTTACCAGCCGCGTCTATTGTAGACAATCACACAAACTATTACCTGATAACAGCAATTGGAGCTCCAGGTCCATCAGACTTTCTCGCTGGCACCGTAGTTTAATACTACGAAAGTCAAAAACATCAACAGCTCTACTAGGATCTCTGCTTGGGTTGTTCAACCCTGTGGGTGGTTCCGTCCTATTCAAACTCTCAAGTCGCGTTAAAACTCGCGAAATCATGTAGCTTACTTGTTGTAGTACCTCTGAGATCTCATCCATGTTGTTGTGTGGGGTTTCATAAATCATAACGACTGCTGACCTTCTTCCAGATATTTTTTTGCGAAGCACGAAGTGCTTCGCCAGTATAGTAACACAATCGATTAACAAAAATCTCGAATTCGACTAGAAGGCAACTAGTCTCGTCAGACGAGTTACAGAGTTTTTATTGTGTTAAAAAAATTGGTCAACTGTCATCTGTCTTATTGTGAAATTTGTTACAAAATTTGCTCAACTATCACCCCAGGATTCGATTGTGCATAATTATTCCAAGACCTCTAGAGGTCTCTGCACCGTTTTTATAAATTTATAAACCAAAAACACAAATGCAAAGTGTACCCATTACGACTATAATAATATGCTGAGAAAGAGATGTCCAGATTTGATGTGGACACGATTCTAGAATTGATGAGCATGTTGAACTGCACTCCTTGTAATGTTTTGTTGAGCATTTTGAATTGAACAAACGTTCATCAAAGTAGGGCTATTTGGTATGAAAATGTTCAATTAAAAAACATTTGCACTTGTGATACTATATCGTCATCCTCTATCTCTTGTTTGTATCCTAAATCGTTAACAGATTGATATTGGATAGTACCTATGCTATAACTTGACCTCAGGTATGAGGTCACCAATCGAGCCGTTCACAGAAGTGTGAAGACTACAAAAGACGGTTGATGACGAGGGTAACTTTTACCAGCAAAGTTAGGAGTTCTTACCAAATTAAAATGACATTTCAAAGATCGGATTGCGGTCATTAAATAAGGTAAACGACCACCTAAAGCGATGATTTTACAACTGTCAATTTCATAGAAATGTCAACGAATGCAACAAACGAACCAGTGAACGGATACCTCTCCGATGACGCACCACACGTAGTCATCATCTCTTATATAATAGGTATCCGTTTGATTCATACAAACTAACAATTGTAGCTGGATTTTATGCAATTTGGGGCCCTTGTTTGATTGCACTTGTCATTGCTAGAAGAAATTACCAACCGGTCAAGGCCAGATCTCCACCTCTCATTCTAGTTTCACTCATATCAGGGACGTTAGTTAACATTTGTGTGAACTTGAGATATGCAACTGGAAGAGTCAACTTTCCATGTTTCTTGTACATGTTTCTGTTCTTTGTTGGGTTCCCTTGCATATTCATACCAATCGTGATACGTTGCCACAGATTATTTGCATTATACAACTTGAGCATTTGGAGGGATAAACTGGCCTATGAGAAGGATTTTAAGACGAGAAGCACTCTAATTAGGAAGATTGGGTTTCTAGTTTTTTTAACACAAAAAAAAWTTWATGTTATCGCACTTCTTGCAATGTTGACTGTTCATATTATAATATGGCTAATTTTCAGTGGCATTTATACTGGAATTGGTCGCAGGGATTTGTTTTCCGTGCATGGTTGTGGCATTGATTACATCATGTCCGCCATAGTGTTTACACAAGTTTTTCTTTATTCTCTGGTGGAGGTTGCTTTTATGTTTTATACAATCATAATAAAAATTAATGATGCATGGGGAATAGGTAGAGAACTTATAGTAGTGGTGCTTGCATATTGTGCTTGCGGGCTCGTCTTTTTTGTGTTGCAGTTAATCCCTTATTATGCTAAAATAATAGAGTACATGGTCCCAAGTGGTTGGATAGGACCCATAGTGGTTTTTTTTGATCATGTTATATGTGCACTTTTACCCTGTCTTCTTAGCTTTAGAAAAATGCATGAAAAAAAGGAGGACACTCAAGTTATCGACAAAATAGTGGATATGCTTCGAGATGATGAGAAGCGAAACAAGTTGAAGGAGTTTGCTAAAAGATCTTTCGTGTGTGAGAACATTCTTTGTTGGGAAGATATTCGAGAATACAATACACTCCAAGAAGATTTGGACAAAATTGTAAAGATCAACGAGATCATAAAAAAATATCTGAGTGATGGTTCTCCCTTTCAGTTAAATTTAAATCATAGGACAAACCCTAAGGAAAGGCTAGAGGAGGTTATGAACGGTTCGGAATTACTTGAAGACATTCAAAAGCGGTGGTGCCTCGTACAATTGTTTATGGATGAACTTGAACGAGAGGTAATAATCAACATTAGCAAAGAAAACATATTCCAAAGAATGGTAAATTAAATGTTTTCTTGAACATTTGGAAGATGATTAAAGAGTGGGAGACGAATTGAAACTTCCACAAACAGAGCACGAGGTGTACTTAAATTGTACTCTGAATTTGATATAACAAAAAAGAATAAAAGTTGCATTTTACAAGTACTTTATTCAATTTTTAAAACACATTAGTGAATGTTCAGGCTCTATAACACAAAGTTGATGTTGCCAGTGTAGCTGTAAGGAAGGCACGCGTTACGTGAAAATCACTTCTACCGAAGGCTGGAATGAACAGGTTGACAATCAAAAACTAACGGATGAGCAGCATTGGTAAGAGAAAGCCCGACGATAAGGCAATCGATAAGAGAGACAATAAGCGACACAAGTCACTTGATGCTGAATCATCAAGTTTAGATAAAGCATTAGTTTTAAAAATTATAAGCTTCTTAACGTTGGAAGAATCGATACGGTATTATCGCAATAATATGAACCGCATTTTAACTCAGACAGATACTTTTCACTGCTATCTAAGTCCATGCAAAAAATAGTATACGAATTTTTAACCGACCTTACGCTCTCTTATGAGTCATGGAGTCACCTCGAAAACATAAACTCAAGAATTATAAAATTTACATCAAAGTAGGTCAAAGCGTGTTCAAATGATAACTAACAGAAATAGGCTAACCAACTTGAAGTCTCTCACGATAGATGGGTTCGACGAGTTTAATGACATGGCCTTAAACAACCTTTTACACAAAAATGTGCAAAGTACATTCGCCGAGCTACACATCAGGGACTGTGCGATTGTGAACCCTCGCGTCAACCACGACACCTTAAAAGTACTGAAAATAAGCACTTGCAACAACATTTCCACAATAGCAGTACAATCAACGTCACTTGAGACTTTTGAAGTGTTTGATTGTGATTTTGAACGTGCGCCAAAACTTATACAGTGTACCAGTCTAGCAAACATAAAGTTAAATAGGTGCAGAAAATTAACAGATCACAAACTTGGTTTAATTCTAAAGCAATTCATACCAAACGGCGGCTACGCGAACAGTCAATCACAAGGAGAAGAAGCGAATGAGAGAAGAACCAGTGTGCAGGTAGATCCGCCACAAACACTTAAGAAGTTATATTTGACTGAATGTGAGCCATTGTCGAACCCCGTCATGCAAAGCATGACTCTAGTGGACCTTAGATTTATAAATTGTCGTTCGATGAGAAATCCCATCATCACGTGTCCAATGTTGCAAAATCTTCAATTGACCTGGTGTGAGAACCTTGAGAACTTGACCTTAGGCTGCGATACTTTGAAGGCATTAGATTTGACTGGTACTGGTGTGAACAATACGGCGGTTGGTGCTCAAAATAGTCAAACAAGTTCAGTGAGGGAAAGTATACTATCTGCAGTCAAAACCCATTATTCTGACCAAGTAACAGTGTCTTACTAAATAAAGATTGTAATTATTGTTCAAAGTTGTGTGTTGTTGGAACATGGTGTGGGATGTGAGTGATAGAGAGCTTGTTAGGGTAATAACGGTCCCTGTCCTAGAGCCATTGAAACTGTGTAATGTAGTTGTGTTAAAAATAATGGATAAAAAGAAAGTATCGAGCGTACTCAAGAA
This sequence comes from Acrasis kona, assembly GCA_026419775.2. Lineage (NCBI taxonomy): Eukaryota > Heterolobosea > Eutetramitea > Acrasida > Acrasidae > Acrasis > Acrasis kona. The sequence goes on along the minus strand of JAOPGA020001101.1, from coordinate 19,358 downwards.
GATACAACAATTATGTCCACTTTCACATTCTGGTTTGGACCATTTGAAGCACATTAAAAAAACAAAAAAGAATGAAGATGAGGAGGACTTATACTGTGTTTTGTGTGTCGTCCCAGAGGATGTCACAAATATCTCACATTTCTTCAAAACACAGGAGATTAACAATACTGGTCAGTATAGCAATGTATTAATTTTTTTGAAGGAGCTACAAATTGTTAACATGAGCGACTTTGTGGTGGAGGATACAACGAGCTATGCATTAGACATTTCTCGAGTCCCATCATTTGCCCCTCGCACACATGAAGAGTGGACAGAGTGGAATTCAATATGGCCATTAAAGCCCGCGAAGCTACCTCCTAACATACAACTCTTTGACATTAAAACAAACAACACATTTGAAGGGGAGGACGAATATTCCAACCTCAAAATAACAAAAAAAGAGGCGGAGGCAGCAGTCAAGTACATGAAAATGGCTTGGCAGATTTCAGAAGAAGCACGCTCCAAGTATAATAATGTAGTTCCTGTTGGTGCGGTTATTGTTAGGCCGTCACCGGGTCAAAGCGACCAGGTCATTGCGACTTGTTTTGATGAGTCTATTGCATCAATGTCTCCATATAAAAATTTGTTTGATAGTGTTGACATGTCATCTTCTCCTTGTTGTAAAGTTCCTTTAGAAAGCACTCATCCCTTAAATCATGCCACAATGATGTGTATTCGAAAAGTAGCCGAATCTCATCGTCCACTCTTTGAAACGGTTGCTGTTGTGGACGGTGGTAGGAAGAGAAAACTTGTTACGACTGGAGATGATGACAAGTTACCTTATGTTTGTACAGATTGCGATTTGTACATTACACATGAGCCATGTTGTATGTGTGCAATGGCATTGGTTCACTCTAGAATTAGAAGGGTGTTTTATGCTGTCAGGAATCCCTTGTTTGGTGGGTTAGGAGGTTTGTTCAGTATACACGAACAAAAGAGTATCAATCACAGATTTGATGTTTTTACATGGGATCAGAACAAAGTAATATGATTCAAGTGTTTATATAATCTGTGTGCCAAACATTCAATAAATTTAAGATTTGACCTTGTTCATATTTTGTAGAGTTCTATTTTATTGTCAAAACAGGGTGCTTGAGTGTTGAGGGTAGTGCTGCCCATACATATTATTTTGTGGTTGAGTTTAGAATACGGAAGGCGCCAGAGTAAATAAATTCTTTAACGGTACGCAAAGAAGCTATGACACATCAGCGATCATCGAACAGGGATGAGCTATTGTCGTTAGCGAAGCCAGTATCAAGACAAGATCCATTACATAGCCAAATGGAGTACATGATAAGATTGTCTTTGAAAAGTGTATCTGCGACCATTTTCAGAATGTACTCTATAAAAACCAACGAACAGTATGATCGATATAGGAGAGAAAACAAAGTAAGAGAGCAATACCTGATATGCTTACAAATTAGGGGACACTATTAGATGTGTGGATAAACCTTAACTCTGAAGATCTAGGTGAGGAGAACACCTTGGAGAATATTGCGCTGAATGGCTTTACCATCCCTCAAAATGGCATTCGATTAAACACTGGACATGTAGAGATGGAGCCTTCTACAATACAGGAAAATACTTTAAACTCGGTCAATCAGAGTAGATCTAAAAAGCACAAAGTCTACAAGCTTCTTCATTGCCTTGTCAACGTGGGTAGAAGTTTCTGTGTGGAGGCTTTGGAAGGTGAAGTACTTCTTCCAGAGAATTATGACTCAATATACATTGCTCCGCGTGGAAACAGACAAGTTTATTCACCTCAATACGTTATATTCGACCAAACAAGAGTGAGCTCTCGAAAATTAAAGTCAACTTACATTTTAAGATATTTCCTGACTACGTGCTATTTGTAGAGTATGATCCTGATGGAGATGAGAAGTTTAAAGAGGAGGCTCAGCAATCGACACCTGATTTCTTCAAGTCGAACGACAAGGTAATATCAGAAGCATACACAAGAGCAAAACTTAACGTGGAAAAGAATGTCGTGAGTTCGAAAACTTTTTTAGAGAAAAATGTTAACCGAAAAAAGATGGAAAGCGAAATTGATGTTGAAACAGAGGATCAAATTTCAACTGTTGGAAAGCAGTTAAGAAGTATAGAGGAGAGGAGAAAAGAAGTCACTACTAATGCTGAGCAGGTCGAAACTTACTTGAGGGATATGTTTAAAGCAGCGCTAGTTAATTTACACGACATTACTCAGCTGAAAATGTCGAACCTATTAAGCGTCGAATCAGATCTCAGAAGGCGAATTGAGCAGTTGGAGTGGATGGATGAGTTTATAGATTATAAAAAGAGTATGGTTGCACCAGTTAACTTTCTTGATAGCTACGCTCAGCACAACCACTTGAAACAAGATTTAATAAAAGACCTGGGCAATGCAAATCGTAGGACACAAGATGTGTTACAATCTGTATTCCCTGATACAAATGCAAGAGGAGAGGTTGTTGCACTTTCTCAATCTCAAACATTAGATTTGAAATTTAAAGCAGTGCGGATGGAAAACATACAAGGCCTAGAAACTCAAGACGAAGAGGGAAGGGGCATTACAATGGACGAGAGTAGAATCTTACAGCATGGGGCTCAAGAATGTATAATATCATAAAATATCATAAGATTATTTGATGTGTTCTTTTAATGTATCAGCAAGGTTGTCTGCTCTGGCGATAAGCTTCCTGCACTCTGCTATTATACCTTTGGTTTCTACAAATTGATCCTTCATGGTCTGTTTGCAATTTGCTAGTGAATCTTCGTCAGTTTGACTTCTATTAAAAATAGATTCTCCAGAGATTATTGTCCATGACTTGCTTTCTGGTAATGTGAACGTATCTGTGCCTTCGTCAAATGACATGTTTACTTGTAATAACACATGTTCACCATTTATGTGTGTTAGATCTGGTATCAGCTTCTTTAGGTTTAAAGCAAAATCCGTTTCTTCACAGATCGGATTGTTTGACAAATTTAGTTGTTTTAAGTTTGGGAGTAGAGCCAAAGATTGGAGTCCGTCCTGAGTCGTAATGTTATTATTCGATAAATTAAGGGATTTTAATCGCTTAAATGTATCTAAATTTTCGATGCGTGTTATACAGTTATTTGATAAGTTAAGAGTGCGAATCTTCTTTAATGCTTCAATCTTTTCAATTTTCGATATTTGATTATAACTAAGGTCTAAAACTTCTAAGTTTGTGCACGAATGCAAACTTTCAATCCTCTGAATATTTAAATTGGACAAGTTCAAGTGTTTTATCGATTCCAAATCAAATTGTCCTGAAGCTAGTTTGAGCATTCTAACATCAATGGTGCAAGCAGTTGAATCTTCTTCATTTACTGTTGTACTTGTGGATGAAGCACTACTGCTACTTCTTGAGCGCAGGTTTGCCGCAGAGACCCTTCCACTACTCATTTGACTACGTAATCAAGTTGAGCAAAAAATGAAATGGCACTTTCTTTAATCAATAAAAGAACGCTCTTTAAAAACTCAGGATCCTTTATTGATCACCCAATCGCGAAGTATGATTCTCAGGACGTGGCTACTTTCGATCTACAAAACAATCGATTGTTCCAAAAGAGATGGTTGGAGATGAATAACGATAATGAAAAACTAGTCGCGATGATTAAAAGATCAGTCTCTAGTAACGAAAGCGGAGACCGTGATATGGATGGAGATCGGTTATGGAAAATATTAGACAAAAATTCTATCGAAAAGTACGCAGATAGTTCGTGGGGTGATATAGAACATATCATAAATGACTCCAATGGCGACAGTTCAGAATTTAGAATGTACACAACCTCTACAAAAGAACCTAGAATATCGAGATGGAAGTCTGAAATGACTTTTAACAGAAGACTGGAAGATGTAAGAAAAAAGTTTCTAGACAGTGACCAAGATTGTGAAAAAGTGTACTTTCGGAAACCTACTCTCGAACAGGCAGAGTATTATAGAGATCATAAAAATGAAGAGAACTTCTCACTACCTGACAATAAACTAGTTAAGACCCGTAAGAGTAGGGATTCATTGCTCTCAACTGATTCAGATTGGGCCATTTGCCATAAAGAGCTACCTTATAGAGCTGGCCTTGGTAGAAGAGATTTAGTTTACCAGCGATTTATTGTGAAGGAGCCAAATTCATTCACAGTAGTAGAATCTTCGGTTGATGACGAGCTTTTTCTAAAAACTGTTCTTGATGACATTGACAGGAATCGTCTAGTTCCCTCACTGCATGACAAAAAGATACCAGAAAATGACTACTCGTCCACAAAGAGAATGGTACGCGCACACTTGATCGTTCGTGCCATAAATATCACTGCGATGAACGACGACAAATGCAAAGCCACAATGATTTTCGAATTAGAACCAAGAGGATACCTTCCCAAACATTTATACGATAAAATATCTGCAACGCAAGTATTGTACTTTCCAAAGTGGAAAACAGAATTCTTACATGAAGATCAAGAAAGACAATAAATTGTTAATTTATTCTTCTTCTTTGGTGACTATTATGACCATTGTTATCGTCGTCAGCATCATGAGACCTTTTCTTCGACTTGACCTCCTCTTTTTTAATGTTAACAATCTGTTCTTCTTGACGTATTTTCATCACACTTTGACAAACACTCAATCTCTTGACCTCCTGTGATAGCTTCTCATAAGATTGTTTCATGTCATCCATTCTCAAACTTTGTTGCGCTATTTGTGCGGCTTGTTGGCTCTGAATCATTTTATAGTCCTCCATCATTTCTTTTTGAATGAGAACAGCCTTTTGGAATTTTTCTAACTGAAGTTTAACTTCTTGTAGTTCAATAAGGGAGGGTAAAACAGTTAATTTATTTGAATTTACGTCGGCAGCCTCTCCTATTCTGTATCCCTTAAGCTTCCTCCTCTCCAAACAAAAAGTATTTTTGAACTCCTCCTGTATAATGCCGGCTGTATCTACATACTTCTTCCCGACTCCAATTCCACAAGTATTACATTTTATTTGGTTATATGTACATCCGTTATCCATCGCGTCTTGATCGGTAACGGTAGAAATGCCATGTCCAATGGAGGCAGTGTCTGCAAGCTCTATAGAGTGCGTTAGAAAAATGAATAATGATCCTTTTACGTTTGAATACAACTGACTCGGTCTCTTCGAAAGTGCAAACAAAATGTTTCGAGTCGGCGAGAATTTCTCTACAGCCTAGACATTGAAAGACAGCATCTGGAACTGACTTAGGGGGTGATTGAAGGGGGGTTAGTGTTGGTTGTACTACAGTTTGGGCTATTTGTGCCTGAGGAGAGGTTTGTTGGGACAGATGCGGTATGTGTGGAGAGGACTGGTGCAATTGTGATAGTTTTGCTTGAGGGGAAGTTTGTTGTGACGGCTGCGTCAAGGTTGTTTGAGATAAAGGCTGTATTATAGACTGTTGTGATAGACTCGGTGTGTGGTGAAGTGGTGTTTGTATCCTTCTAATGTTAGTGATTCTTCAAAAATACAAACGTTACGTTTGGAAGTGTTGTGGAGTGAAGCTATTATGTTAAACAGTGCGAAATTTAAGTAATCTTACGCCTGGATTCCATTTCGTGGTGGTTCTTGAACTACTCGAGCGAAGTTATGTTGAGGTGGCAGCATATGTCCCTGCATCAAGACGTAGTTGTTGGGTAGAAATGGAGTATTATTAGGTTGAATGTGTGAATATTGTGGTGTAGGACGTATTTTTCCATCTCCTGTGCTATTGCTCATGTATCGCAACGTATTTTCAATTTTTTGGTTGAGTTCAATCAAAACCTCGAAGTCTCAAATACAAGACTCATCAAGTCGATGGATTATTCTACGTTGAGCAACAGCGAAAGACGCAAAATATTGTCGGGCGTAGCAAGAGAAATAAGCAACCACAAGGAGTCAGCAAAGTGTAAATTCGTTCTGAAGGAGAAGGTGACAATTGTACGTTACTGTAAATAATAGCACCCCGTTGATTTTTTTTAGAAATATGGGGGACAAAATGATAGTGAGAATGCCAGATCGCGCAACCTATTGTTCTTGACCGAACATTTTTCGCTAAGCCCCAGCCGAGAGAAGTTAGTCGAGTGGTGGGTAAACAAATTACGTACCCAATATAACATATCGAGTACTAGCTTTAAAAGCCTTGTTGAATTCTACATTGACGTGGGGGAGAACATTTCTACTCTTCCCGATCTTGAAATAAAAAATATACCTTCTTCGTCTGACCAACAATTTTCTTTTAAGAGTGTTATAAAGAATAAGGTTGTACTCTTGCAGTTCTGTAAGACAGATGATCATGAATTTAGATCTATTATTAAGATGTACAATAAAGTTATGTGTGAAATGAAATGTGAATGGTGTGATAAAGTATCTATAATGACGTGTTTCGCTGACGAGCAACAAGAGCTGGTCGACGAACACATCAATAAAATGAATGTTGGTGACTTGCACAACACTTGGCTTGTTGGTGGGTGGTCAGAAGGTAATTATGATACAGTAGACAAGTACACAAACAGAACACCCAGTGCTTTGTTAATTGATATGGAGGGTAAGGTCAGATGGAAGGGGTTCTACTTGAACGACGAACAAGAATTGCGCACATGGATTAGCGCTCTTGTACAAGGTAAAGATATAAATGTAAATGAAGTGCAAGATATTTATGTTTCTAAACCATCAAAACGTCCAAATAAAAAGGCGAGAATTACAAAGAATAATATTCCTTTATGGTGCGACAATGAAGATATGTTTGGTACAGCTGATAAACTGGAAGAAAAGATTGATCAAGTCTTTGATAGCAATTGTATTAGTTTTGCATCACATACACAAACTGGTGAGGTTGATGGTGAGATGATTACAACGGGTCAACTCACAATTCTTGGTGAACTGAGAAATGAAGAAAAAGACAAATTTACTGATTTTATGAATAATTTCGTTTATGAAGAAATTGCTCCTGATACTGTTTCGTTAGTTAAATTCTTCCAACCCCGTAGTCTCCCGAATTTGAACAGCCATTGCTCTACATGTAAAAATGATATCACAGATAAAGTTAAGTGTGCTTGCCCGATACACGATGTCACCTTGTGTGAGCATTGTTCCTTCCAAATTGTAGATAATCCTCATATTGGGTGCGTTCTTGTTTTGGTGCAACCTGCACAACCAGATTGCTATTTAAGGTGGGGAAAAGAGAACATTCACCAAATACCAAGCGAAGATCTTTCGCCTGTAGATAGTGAAAGTCCACATATAGGAGTAGAGTGTGATGTTTGTCATGGTGAAGTTGTTGGTTATCGGTATAAATCGTGTCATAAATCTAATTTTGACATGTGTGAGGTGTGTTTCGCTGATTTTGATGCTAGCCGCTCTGTATTTGCCCGAATCCCTCCAAATTGTTCTTCGACCGGTGTTATTTTTTGTGACACTCCCACTACAAGCAAACAATAAACTACATACAGCAATAAGCGATAACTCATTGTGACCATTATAAATGCTATGATACAAATAAACAGTTCGTTGTTTTATGAGAATAAATTGTCAAAGAGTAGTGCGTGTCATCAGTTCAGTAAAATTTTATTTCGCCACTACATCATAACTTTTTGTAAACGGGAAATCTTTTCACCACACACATCAACAATGAAAAATCACTTCTGTAACAAATAAAATTATCAAAAATGAGCGATACTGTGGAAAGCAAGCAAGAGGTTGAAATCCAACAAGAGACAAATGGGTACCAACTTTTATCCAACTTTGACAATATTGATGAACATTCAACAGCGTTCAGACCGAAGACCCAACCAAAAACGGACAAAAAACGAATCAAACTACAAACAGTAATCAAAGTATTGAATAAAATCTTATGGGGAAGTACAGGCAGACCACCAAGCTGTTGTGGAGATTGCTATCCAAAACACAAGCAAGAGAACACTTCTACCCAATCAGACGTGCTCGAAGATCAGCCTCTTTGGAGGAGAATCTTGTGGAGGAGGTCTGTACCGTCTCCAACTATACTTACTCCGTACATTCTCTTGAGTACTTTAATGTCCGTATCTCTACTTTTATATAACGCCATCATCCATGGAGGATGGACATATGGATATGCAACATCAATTGTTTGTACTTGTATAATTCTCATTCAAATGTTTGTAACTTGTTTTAGAGACTCTTATCTAAGAAGGTCCTTGTTATTTGCGGTAATTTTATCTTCCTTCAGTGTTTTGTCAGATTTCATATCTATCAAATTTAATGGAGGTTTGGTTTATCATAAAGGAGGTCCTTTTGTACTGTATACTCCTGCTTATGTTGTTATTGGTACTGTTTTCTCGACACTACAGTTATGTGCTGTCCTTGAAACTTTTGTTGCTTTCGTTGGAGATGGGTTATTTGGACTAATGGTAACAAGTTGCCTTTCGGCTACTTTGCAAGGAGTTCTTAATTTATGTGCTAAAGATGCAAACTTATGGGTTTACACTAATGCTTCAGGTTTATTCAAAGGAACTTTACCGTTTTATTTAATTTTCACCCATTTTATATTCGGTGCCTCTCTTGTTATACACATGAGACTTTCTCAAAAGTTTCACTTCATTCTTGTGGCCTTGCCCGCTTTCTTGTGTGGGATTACTTACTGCGTAACTCTACTCATTTGTATTCTATTATTTGGTCCAAATACAAGAATCTCTAAATGGGGTCAACATCAGGTATCCGTTAACAACAACATGGATTTTTATAAGGGAGGCTTCTTTGCTTAATAAAAAATATTTAAGAAATGGTAGCTAAAATTTAAGTTTGAAAAAGTGACGGCATGTTAAACATCAAAATATTGTAATATTACAATAGATGAAGACTGATGTAGATGTTGCAAGTGATGGAGATGATAGCGACATTTGAAAAGATCAAAACTTCATTTTGGCTTCAAAGGCAGCTATTTGAATGGTGTAACTGTTGTATTTCGTTAAATCGATAATAAAAGTTAATGAATTAAGAATCGCCAATAGTCACGTAGCTTTGTGATAAAGGCACCAAGTTCACTCATGAAACAAGCACTTTGCTTACATCAGTAGGATTTTATTACAGATTTGTGCATAGGACATCCACAAAGACATTGTATGAGTTTTGAATAGTTTACTTTATTCGCTTACATTCCTAATTATCGATAACACACTCTTCATGATAAAGTCGGAAGAAATCTAACACTTTAGCGGGTTGTCTGGCATTTTAACATGTTATGAATAAAGTTGGCTTCTTCTTCAGAGATAGGTTTTTCTTTAACACTCTGGTGTTTCTGGAGGATACGTATGATTCGTAGGATAACATGTCTGACTTCTCCACTTTCTTTTGCGTTGGAAGGTCGAGATATGGATTAAGGATATCTGGTATACGGTCCTGTTCGTAGTTGTTTTCAACGTCTTCGTCAATGGTCATGTTAAAGTCGTATGCGTTCATTGTTTTTTTCACTTAAGCATCCCGAAGGATCCGTTCGTCTTTTATTCATCGGCCGGAAGCAAGATTCCGGTCGGCTATGCAATTCCCACTTAGGGGATCCGTTCAAGATTCTTGTTCAACCGTAGGAAGTTCCAATATCAATTTAATTCGAACCCAATCAAAATTACCGCACATCCGCATTTAGGTGAATCAAAAGGATAATAGGAGAAGATTCTAAAACTTGAGCATGCAAACAAGAAGCTACTTACACTGGATTAACCAACAGTATAATTTATTTGCCTTTTTTTATAGCGCTCTGACCTGTGATTTCTCTTCCTACAATAAGGATGTTTGCATCGAAAGTTCCTTCCAAAGTATAAATCGCCTCCATGTCAACAAAATGTGTTGCAACACCATATTTTCTATCGATACCGTTACCTCCAAATAATTCCCTTGCCAATGCTACACATTCCCTTCCCAACTTTGTGTTTTGAGATTTGATAAGAGAAGTTTGACCGTGTGTGATTTTTCCTTTGTCCATTAGTTGAATACCACGATAAGCAAGCAAAAACATGTTTTGAGTGTTTGCAAGAATCTGCACAAGTTTAGATTGGACTAATTGGAAGGAGGCAAGCTTAACACCAAATTGCTCTCTGTCTTTTAAATATTTGAGACTGGACTCATAAACACTCATGCACATACCAATAGGTATGATACCGGTAAACAATCTACTAAATGCAAGCACCTTGGAGGGTCCAGTTCTGAAGTCTGTGGCAAGAGGGAGACGATCCTCTTCGCTAACAAATACATTAGAAAAAGTAATGTGACAGTTTTGAACACTTCTCAACGAGATTTTTTCACTAATCACTTTAACAGTAAGACCTTCTACTTTTACATTTTTGTTATTTTGAACTACAAACCCATTAATTTGACCGTTTGTATTATTCTTCGCCCACACAACAATGATGGCATTGTGACTTGCATTTCCAATCCATTTCTTTTCTCCGTTGAGCAGCCAACCGTTGTTGGTTTTTGTTGCTGTGGTCAGTATATTGCTAGCGTCACTTCCAACTGTTGGTTCCGTCAAAGCGAATGCTGCGATGGACTCATATCTGGATAAAGATGGGAGGTACTTTTTCTTTTGCTCTTCACTACCACACAATTTGATTCCCATTAGACCAATTGCTGAGTGCACCATCCACATTATTGCAAAACTTGCGTCGACTCTAGCCAATTCCATCAGAATAACCGCACGCTCCATGGTTGAGGTTGCTTCATCGTCAAAAATATCACCGTGGACGCCAATGTTGTATAATTCAGGTAGGACATGGAATGGGAATTGCCCCTCCTCAACAAATTTACACATCTTTTAATTGAGTCAAGTCTTTCATTTTTAACTTACTATTGGCTGAACAGTCTTTTCCATGAACTGTCTAACTTTGTATCTTGTCTGAACCTCTTTCTCTGTAAGCATATCGTCAAAATCGAAATAGTCCGCAGGCGATTTAGGGTGTCCCCTGCACAAGTTTAATATTACTTGCTCTTGAACAGCGTTCTTTTCATATGGTGATACATGTCCAGAGATCACCTTGAGTCTGTGCATTACAATAAAGAAATCAAAATCAAAACTGATGGGACTTTCAAAAGTAACAAGATATGTCGTTCAATATTTTGAAAGGAAAATTGTTGTCACTGGAACCTGCGAACACACAAACGAAGGCTTCATATTCCACAACTCTTCGATGAAACTTCGAAGGTTTACAATATTTGAACAAGAAATTGTAATAGATAAATGATGAATTTAAAACTACCTTCATACATCATTATTAAATAATCACATCAAAGTTATTGTTATTCATGCTTTTGTAAAAATGCATTATTTATTTTTTTTAGTTTCAATGTACTTTTCAACATTAGAGTCTGAAGACGTAATGGGTTTAAGCTTCGCGATCACTCTTCTGTCTACTACAAGGTCCCTGTCATTAAGTGCTCTTTCTACAAACTTTTGACCGAACTTCAGTGCTATTTGGTCTTTGACGTTATTGAGTTCTGGTACATCAACTCTTGAGGATGCATACACTACAGTGTGAACATCTCCTTTGATGTCTGGAGGACAATTCCTAAAAGATGAGAAGCACAAGATTAAAGTGGTAACATACTGCGAATCAACAATTAAATCAACACTAGACTTCAATCTCTCGCATGTTGATAAAATGTATTCTAGTGCAGAAGCTGTGTTCTCATCCTGTAGCATGCTTGATCACGTTTAATACTCGTTAAAAAGGATTGTTTCACCTCTGTACTTTGATTTTGGATTTTGGATCATTAGAATTAATAAGGGTGTGTGCAATATCTTTTTGTTGTGATACTGAGGACTCTAATTTTGTTCTTGTCTGTCTAATTCTGACAACGGCCAGGTCCAACTGAGTTTTTCTAATTCATGATGTTGGTTATTTCGATTCGAATAAAAAACTTACAGTGTGTTTGGTTTAAAGGATGCGAAAAAAAGAGAAAGAAGAAACACCCAAATCCGAGAGAATAAATCGATCATCTTCACTTCAAATTTCTGGACAGTTTACCGGTCAACCAGTCCACAAATTGGAGCAGACATTAGAGAATTGAAACAACGTGCACAGTAAGACTATCAAAGTTTCTGCATACAGTCAGCACTAAATTATTAAGATTGGTTTATTGTGAGAGTGATAACCTTCTGGAAGCATTTATCATTAGCATTGAAAATCTTCTTGATCTTTCTGCTCTTACAGGAGATATAGGTGTTGGTGGCCTTCCAAAATCATAATTGGTGTGCAACTTTGTCTGTATTAGCAAGTCACAAACATGCGATCCATCTTCAAAAGCTAGTACATGAAGTGAACCATTATATAATATGGTTATGGAGAGGCAACTGGTTTGTATATTGACATCGTTCACCTTACAGTCTAAAGATATAACAATTGCTTTTTGGTCGATGTGTGGGTATAACACTATCATGTCAGATAAGAGGAAGACATCACATTCGGATTTAATTCCACCAATGCTGATTGTGGCCTTCTTGCGACAATGAAGCCTTCTTGATGGTGAAACGTACTTGCACACTTCACTTATTTTATCATTACAAAAAATCTTACAAGCCTTGGTGATGTTTTGGTACTCCTTGACTTCACCCATGCACCACTTGATAGCACCATCAACAGTATCGATGGCGCTTTGGAGCTCTCGCCTTGTGTCGTAGTCGAGCTCAATAGATAACATCTCTCCCAAGATTAGAACATATCGTGGGAGTCTTTGTGCTGGTAAAATCAAGAATCCCTCAATACTTGTTATCCTGCTGCTTTCCTTAATGAGCTTTATCACGCTCTTCTTTGTAAAGTTCTTAAACTTCTTGCAGGTGTCCTTGCAGCGCAACACTATTTCTTGAGACAGACTGTAATTGTTCAGAGCATCAACATATTGCTTCAGTAGCCCGGATTTAGATTGGAACATCTTTGCTGTGTTCATGTGCAACTGTGACTTTGAAGACTTTGATATGACTTCTAATTCCGATATGAGTGCCTTACTAACATCCATGACCTTTGCCATTCCCTGAAACAGAACCGTATGTATTTGTTCGTCCAAAATGTTTTGTTCTTTCATGGGGAGAGTAAATATTCTGTTTAATAGTTCCAGGTTTTGGGCTGAGTAGACGTGAGATGTTGAACATAGCAAAGTTACTTACCGAAATATTTTTCTGACTGTACAAGCTCATCAAAGTTAGAGTCTCTTTTATTTAATTTAGTAGGACTGTGTGAGAGTCTGTTCATTTTGTAGTCCAGATGGGCTGCCTCCGACTCTAATACAGAATACGATTGAAGGAACATTGTTGTGATTGTTTTGTTGGTTGTTTGGTTTTGAAAAATGAGCAATGAATGGGCTATTTATTGACACGTTAACGATTATTACGTCTATTTTACACTATTTGAGAACAAATACCTGTTTTCGGAATGGTTCTCATCAAATGTCTTTCGTTTTTGGACAATACTTCTCCGTTTGAAAGTGGACTTATCAAGCATTCCGATTTGAAGGTAATTTAATATTCTATTAACGATTATCCAAATGAGACTTTCAATCATTGTACTTGCTTCTTATGCTGATGCTTCTAGTTGAGTTGTTTACATATTCATACTCAACCATCAAAGAAAAGAACTTTGAAAACGGATGAGTGTGAGTGCCACCATGAGGGAAGGATCCACTTATACATTGAATCAATTAAGCAACCGAAATCTCAAGTGTTAAATGCTTTCAATCTCCATGTGTGTAAGTTAATGTTTCGATGATGGTTTTATAACGTTTTACGAAGACATTTTGCATTCTTTCTAATGTAACGAAGGTTTAATTGAGAAATAACATCACATCCCGGGAGATTCGTTATAAGATACTTTGAACGTTTAAATGGACAAGCAAGAACATCATACAATGATGCATCATTATAAGCGCCGCAACAGGATTGTGGATTGAATCATACTTTTAGGCTCATTGGTGTAAATACTAATCATGAAGCAGTCGTTGAAATTTTATTTTCCGTTGGGCTAGCTTGTTCTAACTGATTCTAATCTGTACGTAATAAAATTTACATTTATCAAAACTACTGATTTCCATCATTCTTTCTCAACAGTTACTGGGACCTGTAGGTAATTTGCGAGATGAAATAGGGGTCCTCTGATCTTATCTTCATGAATGTAGAGATTCCAACCTCCGCTCGATGTTTTGTACAAATCAATATTGTTCTATTGTGCTGTTGTAGTTCTATCTTACAACAAGGTTTTTATAGGTACAAGCAGGAGAGTAGCCTGGAAGGTACCGTAATGAGGAAGTGAAGTACAAGCAAGAGAGTAGCTTGCGACGTACAGGTGAGTACAGCACAACTTCTATCAAACTATTCGACACCCAATCATACTCACTTCGCTTCACCAAGGAATTCACACCAATGTCCTCCAACCTCGAACAAGTTCAACCAGACAGAACAAACCACATCAGATCATACCATCAACCACAACTTTATCAACAAGTAACATCAAGAACAACACAGCGTACTCACTAGTACAAGCGCTCACAAGTAGACGGAACAAAATCTTGCCGCTCAACTCTCATTTCAATTACCAGGATATAACTAAACGACTAAAGAGAGATCATGATGTAGTTGAGCGGCAACAGCGTGCACAGTAGAAGATAAACAGTAATGAGCAAAGAGCAAAAAAGTGCAAAAAAGTAGAAAGAAAAAAATAGAAGGAGAGCAAGCTAACATAGACAGCATCCAGCCACTAGCACCAGTAACAGTTTCAACATCACTAGAGCAACAAAGACAACACCAACACAACGCAACCATTACAACATATGCAACACTCGATAATTCAGTAACAGCAACTTTAACACCTATACTAGTACAGCGTAAATATTACAAAAACATAAACAATCAACTACCGCCTCGACAACAAACCGTGCATACCTCAAATGCGTCATGCCAGCACAAGTCCTAGCCAGAAAAAATCCTTGCATCCCCATTCGCAAGTGATCTCCACTGCCAAGTCAGACAATCATGCACTTATACCAGTACCAATATCTACGATTATGCTACATCTCGGACACCAACAACCACATAGCAGGTTACGCACCGACACCTGAGCCAACCACTTGAGAATCAATCATCTCCGCCGCAACATTCCCTACTAGCGCAGCATATACATTCTAACCAACCACCGCAACAACATGATTAACAGCAACATCCTTCGTTACAATGCCAACCGCAAACCAACAACAGGATCAACCGTAACAACACAACCAACCACTACAACAATCCTGGCAACATGATCAATTGCAACAACCTCGACAACACCAACCACCACCACCACCCTGGTATCATCGGCGCCAACCACAACATAATCCACCTACAAGACGGCCCTGGCAACATGATCAACAGTAGCAGCCCCAGCAACACCATCAACAACAGCACGAACCGCAACAAACCCCGGCAACATGATCAACTGAAACAACATCCCAACGACATGATCAACCACTACTACAATACATCTCCTGTAGTCACAACACAGCTGAATCAACTCACCATCGTCAATTCTCCACGACACAAACCACCTTGCCAGTATAAACAAAAAACCATAACGAAGCCATCAGATCGAGAAATTGGACATCACTAGTGGATCATTCATTACACTGATGAGATATTCGGAACAAAGGAAAAATTGGGATACATCAAACACCATACGAAGGAAGTAGGGAAAAGTACTAAACAACAAATCCAACGCAAAATGTTCCTTCCAATACAGGTTCATTAAACAATGTCAGAGCAAGATGATGACGGTACTAAGAAGGTGACATAAACTAGCAACAGACATTATCGGAAGAGATTCACCACACGCTACTTGCGAACAAATCAATTAGGGGCTACATCAATGACCTTAAACATTTAATGCTCTAGAGTTCCAACCTATCATCAGCCGCTGCGATTCCAACAATACCAAAACAATGCAACGTCAACGACATCGGTACCGACCTCAAAATTGTCGCAGACATTAAAACAAGGCTATCGCTGCTGATATCACTATCTGAACCAACATCCGACAAGTCATCTTCTTCAGGTCTCTCATCTTCAGAATAATTGGAATGGAGAGCATTTCTAGTCTTTACATACCTGCCATGCTTGTTTTGAAGTTTTGAAGTTTCATAATGCTTTTATACGGTGGGGAACAAACTTTAACGGAAACCGCCATAGCTATCACTACTGTGTACTGTCGATTAACAATTACATGATCATGGCGGTATACACTTTTAAAGTGCGCCTTCACATAGATAAACATATGTAGTTGTATTAGCTGTTTTCTTTTGTGAACATTCCTATGATCCTACTGTATGTTTGGAGTATATTTGCAACATATATGTGGAGTCGAAATTCATATTTCTCTTGCAAGTAGGGTGCGAAATTAGCGCAGGAAAGACATTTATAACATCCAACAAAAAATGCTGTCAAAGAGTGGTATGTCAACTATCATGTTGATTGTAATGGTACTGCGTACAATACTTTAAGATCGTATTACATGATGCAGAGCTGCAAAGGTTAAGTTACAGAAAGTCGAGGAATAGCGTATGGGTTGAAACATCATAATAAATAAAAAACATTTACTATATAGTTTGTTGTGAAGTTTTTGTGTAAAGTAAAATACAGAAGCACTTGCTAGAGTACTTGGAGCTTTCAAGACCTATCTTGCGATGTTTAAACCGAGCAACAGATCTAGTGAAGATTCTCAAGAACAAGAGGGTTTATTATTTTTTTCGTTTATTACGAGAAGAGAATTGAAACTTGGAGAATTCTTTCTCCACATGCTCCCTCCTACTTTTCTCTTCATCTGCCCTCTGCTCCGCCTGTTGAATGAGGCGTTCGTATTCCCTCTTCTGGGCTTCCCACTTTTCTTCTTTATTGGGCTCTTTAGAGACTCCAGACTTAACATTTGAAATGAGCACCATAATTAAAGGTTTTGTAATTAAATGTTTTATAATGTAGTTGGTGAGAGTAGTGGTTAGTGGTTGACCTCAAACTTAGTGCTTACGATGTCGTGATGTATGACCAATTGATCCTTGGTCATGGAAGTACCACCTTAAGTACGCACTGGGGGAGGACTTTTGGGCGATACTGACGAGGAGACGTCAGCCGGTTGTTTATACAGTGGTTGGTCCACGTTGGTAACACTACCCCCCTGTCTCCTTACTGGTGGCCCAGAACTATTTGCAGGATGCCCTACAACTTGAAGATTAAGGTCTTGGTGGTTAGATGAAGTAGATCTTTGATTCATTTATTGATTGATGATTGACATTTGACTTTCGTCATCATCATAAGGTAATTAGAATCACAGGCTTAGGTTGAAGGACTATCCATTGGCCGTACAATGGCCCGTTCAAGGATTTCGATGGATTGGACGAGAAATCCCTGCGTGTTTCGCCTTTCGGTCCCAAAGAACGAAAAAAATATGGATTGGACGTCAACAAGAATACAAAAAGAAGAATGGATCCGCCCACAAACACGCAAGTGCCTTCAAAGAAACAAAAATATGCAGAAGAATGAATAATAAATTTTCGATTGATGTTTTCAAAAGTGTATTAATGTGCTTCGCGAACCAATTTAACTTGTGTGTTTGTCTTTTGAGACTTTACAAACTGAAATTTAAATGATTCATTTGGTTGTGTGAATTTCGTTGGTTTAAAATTCGCCAATTTCGAAAACCGCACCAAATCATTTTGAAAAATGCAAAAGTGCCCCACTTCGCTATGCAACATGGGTTCTGTAAATCACTACGACACATTAAACCAAAACAATGTCACCAACACGGCCAGGCTTGCCCAAAAAATAGAACACGCGAACCAATTGCACATCGAGTCGCCTCACCGTTACATTAAATGCACAAATTTGAATGCGCAGAATGTGCCATCTTTTCCGTACCATCCAGAACCCAGAAAAAAGTGTGAACATTTGTTGTGTTTCCAGTCGGAGATTAATGACATTCCTGTTGAGAATTTGAATTATGACCGGTTTTCTGGTGCTCCTGAACCATACGTTTATTTCAAATCGTTGACCGAGAAGCGCAGAGATGGAAACAGAGTCATCTTTTCCCTGAATGACAAGGTGATCAAAATAATTCAAGCGAAATTGGATCACAATGTTGTGCAATTTTATGTTTGTTCAAATGGATTGATTGTTTCTTCAATTTACATTTCGAACCACACGGGCACGATTCGTTCACTATTTGGATATCAACATAAAAAAATGTACGCCTTTTGCACTCGCAAAGCTTGGGTTTCAAGTGGTTTCGCGCTAATGCAATCAAAATTTTATGGACAAACTGCAAACTTTTTGCTTGATTTTTACGGCAAAACTTGTTTGGAAACTCCCATGAAATTGTTCTTGAACAATGTGTCTGAACGCTCTCGATACATCATTCCTGGTGAAGAAAAGTCTTCTTTACAAGATTTGCCTGCTAAACACAAAGAATTTGATCACACACAAACTCATCAACCGAAAAAAGAATTGAAAAAGAAAATTCAAACATTTATGGACGACAAAAGCAAAATGCACCTCAACATAAATTGCGCAGATGACAACCTTCCAATCGATTGCCAACCGACCAATGTAGTTTTCCAGAGCACTGTGTCCATTGTGTTTTTTTCGAATATTTGCATGATTACACCTGGAGCACCTTGTTTTGTTGTTAAAAATCATCAATAAACTTGTCTTGCGCAAATGATCATCTTGCTTGAATTGTACTTGAAATGTTGCAATTGGTTGTGTCAAAAACATTTTCATGACATATCGAATGTTCAAATTAACAATTAGCGAACATTCGATGATGTTCTTTTTATTGTTGTATGGTGTCTTAGGGCAGCAGAGGGCGGTGTCACGTGCAATAATTTTTCCTCGAACCTTTGTGTTTGGCTCAGGAGGGCAGTCTTTTACGTTGCCAAGCATGCATTTAATCTGCTTACTGATTGGTTTTGCTGACTTGTATGGTGATTCTTGATACCCTGGTTGGTTCAAGGGTGATTGAATTTCTTCATCTTCTTTCACCTGCTTCTCGTCCACCCTTTGCTTTTTGGGTTCTGGTTGTCTAAATTCTTCGTAAGATCGCTTTAATAGGCTTTGATGCTCTACTGAATGAACCCCAAGTTTAAAGGTCTGCTCATAAACATCAACGCACTTCTTGACATGAGGATAGACAAAAATATGATTGATGTAGGAGTTGCAAAATGGGCATTGCTTTCCCTCATATTTGTCGGCTCCAATTCTCTCTAGAAACATGCTAGCCGTTTGTGATGCATCATTGGCAATGTCGTTCATCTCATCTGTAAAGCTGTTGTCGTTTTCCATTCTTTTGAACGGAACAACCC